>CAUYQG010148329.1:0-41312 GCA_963574415.1 Tarsius wallacei
TGGCTGATCATATGCAGAAGATTGAAACAGGACTGCTACCTATCACCATACACAAAAATTAACTCTAAATGGATCAAAGACCTAAACATAAAACCTCAAAGTATAAGAATCTTAGAAAATGCAGGAGACACCCTTATGGAAGTTGGAACTGGCAACCAATTCCTGATCAGAACTCTAAGTGCCCATACCATAAGAAATAAAATAGACAAGTGGGACCTCATCAAACTGATGAGCTTCTGCAAAGCAAAAGAAACCATCAAGAGAGCAGGGAGAGAACCCACAGAATGGGAAAAAAAAAAAAATTGCCAACTGTATATCTGACAAAAGCCTAACATCTAGGACCTACAAGGAACTCAAACATGCCAAAAGAAAACAAACAAAACAAAACAAAAGCCCCATTAAAAAATGGGCAAAAGACATTAATAAACACTTGATATACAGGCAGCCGACAGACACATGATAAAGTATTCGGCCTCACTCATCATCAGAGAAATGCAAATCAAAACCACATTGAGATACCATCTAACCCTAGTAAGAATGGTCATCATTAATAAAACAAACAACAACTGATGCTGGCGAGGATGTGGAGAAAAAGGAACACTTCTACACTGCTGGTGGGAATGCAAACTAGTACAACATCTTTGGAAGACAGTGTGGCAATTTCTGAAAAAACTAGAAATTGACCTTCCATATGATCCAGCAATTCCTCTATTGGGAATATACCGAGAGGAACACAAATCATTCTACAAAAAAGATACCTGCACACGTATGTTTGTTGCAGCTCTATTCACAATAGCCAAAATATGGAACCAACCATGCTGCCCATCAAAGCTGGACTGGATAAAGAAAATGTGTTACAAATACACAATGGAATATTATGCAGCCATAAAGAAAGACAAACATGTGGACTTCGCAGCAACTTGGATGGATTTAGAGTCGATCATACTCGGTGATCTATCACAGAAACAAAGTACAGAGTACCATATGTTCTCACTCATAAGCAGACCTTGAACAATTATCATCATACTATCAGAAAGGGATTGGCAGTAATGGGAAACTGCCAGGGAAGGGGGCTGGGATTGGCAGTTGAGGGAAACTGCTAGGGGAGGAAGGGGCACACCTCATCAACAAGGGTGCCTGCATAACCAACGTTTGCATACCTAACCATAAATTGCACCCCACATCTTTAAAATTAATAAAATATATATATTGAGCACATATAGTACCATGGAATTCTGAAGTGTGTTAGTGGAATAGGCGTATGTTGGTATGCAGTAAAATGTCCTTTCTAAACTCTTCATGTAGAAACTTAGAATTGGCTCACAACAGGAGTCTACTCCCGTTCCACCTGTCCCCATGTTGCTGAAAGCCTTTGGCAAGAAGCCAGGCCTTGTGCTAACTCCCAGTGACATATATTCATGCTTGGTTTCTTCAACTCTGTGCCCGACCTCCCTCAGCCACCACAGATGCAGCTTTGTGTAAAGCAGACCAAACCTTCTATTGAGATCAGGGTTGGTATGATGGGGAGAGACTCTGCCAGGTCAATCAATTCCTAGGATTGTCGACTACTGTTCCTTGATTCCTAAACACACTGAGGACAAGTATTAGGATATTTTACTAGCACAAAACTAGATATTCCTTAACTAGATAATTCTTTGAGATTTTTTTTTCTGCCTTTGTCCACTATCCCTGCTTTTGATAACCCCTTGTTAATGGACTCAGTTTTGAAAGTTGTTGGTTTTTTTTCCCCCATCTCATCTGATTCCCATTATGTCTGGTATGCAGTGACAGTCATAAATATTTATTGGGTTTATGAACAAACATGAATAAATTATTCATTTCCTATATGACCCTTTCTACTGCTTTAGATCCAAACTAAAGAACTTTGGTAGTAAAATGATACTATTTTTAGGTTCAGTTTATGCCTTAGGGGATTACTATATAAAAATCTCATTATTTAATCACTTTAGAGAGAAATCAATAGTACCAGGTCAGGATTATAAAGGTAGCTTATTTGCATTGCTACTGCCTTGCCAATTGTACAAGCCATGAGAATTCTTTTGAAAATTAGGAAAACTGCCCAATTTAAGCACAGTGAACATTATTATCAACCTAGTAGTGACATGGCTGGCTGTGAGGCTTATGTGCTCTTGGTATATTTCCTCTAATTTGTTATTCGGACACTTGGAAAGTCTTAGAAATTGATTAGTGGTCTTTATACCATGATGATCAACAGTGGCAAGATAAAACAAAATGATATATGATTCTTATCTGTCTTTTATTGTAATTGGGAAAATTAGGTTGTTCTGTGCCAGCTTATAGTTTATCCGATTGTGTTTTCTTGTTTATTCCTTAGTGAAAGTGGAGAGAATGGGGTGAGAAGCAGATAATTAATATGCCTTAAAAAAACTAGAAAACCCTCAGACCAGATCAAAACTAATAGAACATTAAAACCTGTACTTTGGAACAATGTGATTTAAAAACAAATTGAGGTGCTAGTGGCCTAGAAGAAAATCCAAATGCAAATGATAAAGAGACAGCTATAAAATGTGGATTGGTTGGCTGCAATTCTGCCCATGAAGCACTAGCTGGCATTAGTGTGAAATTTAAATTCACTTCTGTGCTGGTGATTGCCTCTTTGGAGCTCATTAAACATTTTTTGGCATCAAATTTTAGACTGAGTAAAGCCATAGAGCGTGATCAAGGCAGAAATTAACCTCAGGGTATGTAAGCTCCTGTAACTGAGCAACTAAGGTGTTGATATTCTGTCCTAGAAAAGATTCTTAGAAAGGGTGGAGCTTGGGAGGGAGCTCAGAGTTCAAATCTCACACCTGGAAATGGAGCCAACAGCAGTATGTGGCTTCAACATCAGTAGGGTTACTCCTCTTTTGGGTTGTATGCTAATCTTTTGAGCTTCATCATTTCAGTTTTTGCTTGAGAGCTGACTTTTTACATCTTTAAGTGACAATGACAGTCTACAAAATTCCTCTTTGAGAACAATTAAACAAAGTCAGGAGGCATGTAATATTTTTAGCAGTGGGTAAAAGAGATCATTTAACTATGACAAAGTGAAGCTCATAGTCTTTAGAATTGTTTCAACGAATCTGATGGTTATGTGACAGGTTTGGGATGCTGGCTGGTTTCTACAGGCTAGTTGAACCCAAATGGTATGTGGAGGAAATATTGCAGATATAATGGATATGAACTTAGGAGTTATAAGGAACTACTTCTGGCAAGAAGGTATTTTTCTTTATGTTCAGCAAGTGTTTGCAAAAAAAAAAATCCATTGAAAATCATGTTAAATGGCAGCACCAGCCACTCAAAGTAGGATACAGAGAGTAAAGCAATACTCAAAAAAAGACAATAGCCTAGAATACCAAGTAAACAGTTTTCTGGGCATCCAAGTAATGCTGATATTCTGAAATAAGGGAATTAGGAAGTGGTCATTATAAGGAAACTAAGATGGGAGACATTTAATTAATCAAATGGACAACTTCTTATTAACAGATGTTCTGATAGACTATAATTAACTACAAGTTCTGAGTCTTGACTCATTAACTCTTAAGGCCTTAGAAGCAGAATTTTGTATGAGACACAAGTTACCAAATACTCTAGAAATAAAGTTATTTTGTTGTTGTTATCAAGATCAACTATATTTTAGTTGCTAGAAAACACACCTTGGTTATCTTGATGAGTAGAGAGAACACATAGATTTGGAACAGCTGTGGTGCAAATGGGGAGAATGGAGAGTTGGGCACAGAAAGCTTGCCTCATACTGAAGGGGTTAGCCCTGTCCTCTCACCTCTTATGCATTGAATATTTCCACCAGTGCTGTGGGTAATGCGCAAGCTTTGCAATCAAACCAGGAGATGTTCAAATCTGAGCTCTGATACTTAACAGTCATGGGAATTTTAGAGCATTCTTTACTTTAGTTGAGCCTCATTTTACCTATTTGTAAAATAGGTAATGGGGCTGTTATTTAATATGTGCGAGAAGAAAAAGAGTATAGAATTAAAGTTCTGGAGTCAAATAGTCTAGGTTTTAATTTGGGCTGAACTGCTTACTCATTGGTTGACTATGTGCCTTTGTTCCCTTGGGTAAAATGTGGACAATAAAAGTATCTTGCTCCTGAGTTGTATGATGAGTAAATATGATAATATATGTTAAGCACCAGTATGGTCCTGGTACAAAGTCAGCACAGTAGGAAGGATGTGTGATTATATGTGTGACTAATGAACAGTTTCTAGGAAGTACTTTCCATCATTCAATTGTTTTTCTTCTATCTGAAAAGTCTTAAAATAAAAAGTTTTACCCATTAAGTGTAAATTCACAAACAAAAGAGATTTTTTTTCCTTCTCTTCATAGAATTAAACTAGTGCAAAATTTCTAGTAGGCAAAATTTTATACAAAACACAATGAACAGAATATTAAATTAATTGAAATACTTTTTATGGGACCAGTAGAGAATGAGGAAACCAATACTATGTTTTAATATTTAACCATTTTAGCTCGTATTCTGTAGGATGAATCAACTAGATTAATATGAGAATTTGCAAATGACACTAAATGTGAAATTCCTGGAAAATGCCAGTAAAAACAGAGATCAGTGAGTAATGTAAGGATAAAAAAAGGAGATAAGACATTAAAATGTATATGAAATTTAAAATAAAGATATTACACAGAGATGATACTGTTATTCAAACAATAAATGTTTGATACTAACTAACAGCGTGTTCCCTTTACAAAACTGGTATGGGAGAAAATTTAACTCATTTGTAAAGCAGTTCCATGACTTAAGAGGATATCAGTAGATTTTTTGACCTGCTAAAAACACATCTTGATTATTGTTTCTTCCTACTTGTGTTCAAATAATATGCACATAAAAATATGGTGATTTAAAATGAAAAAACAAGATCAAATGTTGCTATTTCTTCTTCCCTTATGTAAAGCAATTCTAATATTTCCATTTTAAGAATGATTATTACCCTTAAATTGACAAAAAGCAAACACTGGAGTAATAGAAGTGTAGGGCATACTGCAGGCTCAAAAAAAGGAATAATTAACCCTTTCTAATAGTACCAGGGAAGGTAGTAAAAGATCTTGATTCTCCAGTGAGGAAAGTTATTTTTCAGTGAAAGGATTTTTTCCATTTATATTGTACAGTTCACCATGTCGTTAGCCAAGCCATTTAGTGTGTGTGTAGTGCTTCACAGACTACAAAGTGCCTCAGATGTAATATTATCCATAAAGCACATTTTAAAAACAGTAATCCTGTTTTAAAAAACAAGCATTTTGGTAGCAGCTTATTAATTATGTCTTTCTTTTCAGGCCCTAAACCTAGATCTCTGCAGGGTTCTAGTAAAGGGAGTGTTCCAGTTACTATTCCTGCATAATAAATCACTCCAAATGTAATGACTTAAAACAACAATAATCATTTTATTCTTTCTGTGGATCAAGATTTTGAATATTTAGCTGGACAGTTCAGACTTGGCACTGCACATGCAGGTGCAGTCACAATGACTGGAGCTAGGACTATAGAGGACTGGAGCAGTGTGGGCTGGTTGGGCATCTCTCTTTGTGTAGCCTCAGGGTTAGTCTGGGCTTCCTCACAGCATGGAGGGTTCACACCACTCACCTACTTACATATTAGGTCAGGGTATTTTGCCAGCAAGGTGGAAGCTGATTCTCTTTTTCTGACCTTATCTTGGAAGTCACACTGTATCATCTGAGCCATGCTCTACTGGTCATGAGCAAGCTACAAATTTTAGGGGAAGGGAATTAGATTTAAACTCTTGATAGATGAGAGGCAAGTCTCTAGGTGAACATTGGAGATAGGAGATTCTTTGTGATCATCTTTGGAAAATATAGTATTTATATCCTCATTCAATCTTTCAGTAAACAAATTATTCCACTTTAAGAAAGATGACATGGAATCTTATTAGAAAATGATCCAGGTCAAAGGGAACTTCTGGAATTTTAACTAATGTTTTCAAAATGTTTTTTTAAAATTTCAGTACCTACCACTTTCTAATAAAACTAAGATAAAAACATGTTAGGATAGATAAGAAATATTTAATATGGCAACGAGAAAAGATTTTATGACAAAGCAGGTCATTGAATTTCAGAAAAGGTTACCAAAGAAAATAGAAAAATCAGTTTCTCTGGAGATTTTGAAAACTGATGGTAGAGGAATTCTATGAGTCTCCCATGTGTCAGTGTGGTCCCAGCTGGAGGAGAGAGATGGATTGGGTAACCTTTCTAGGCCTCTGCCAGTGACATAATTCTTCTGAATTCACAAGGCATAGAGAGATTGTCTGAGTGAACTTGGAGAGGTCTTTTGGTCCATTAAAGGGTTTGTTTTATTTATTTATGTATGTATTTCTCTATCATTCATCCCTTTATTTTTGAGCTCTCTGTCTTATATTTAAAAAATCCAATTTCCTACATTTACTGTTCTAACCAATGCAGATACTAAAGGATTTTTCCAGATCCTAATTACAATCCTTTGATTAGTAACTTAAATACTTCATGATAAGTTAAAATTTAAGACTCTGTGCTTGGCATAGTTGACAAGATATGCAAAAATTTTCTATGGATAATAGTTTTATGTTTATAAGCCTATTAGTGTCTATATTATATATCACATAGAGAGCTTAAGTGGTGCCAAGTATTTTGCTTTACCTGCATTATTTGATTTAATTCTAAACATCTCTAATATACTGTTAGTGTTCCTATTTTAGTGGAATATAAATAAGGTACATGGAAATTTAGGTAACCCGTCTAGGTCAAGAGTCAAAGCTGAGATTTAACCCAATTCTGCTAACACCAGAGCCTTACTAATTAATGAGGTACAATATTGTTTATCATTGAGTGACAATAAAGTACTCAATCTTCTTTTCTTTTTTTTCTTTTTCTTTTATTTTATTTTTTTGAGTCGGAGTCTCACTCTGTCACCCAGACTGGAGTACAGTGGCCGCTCCCGGCCACCGCAGCCTCCACCTGCTGGGCTCCAGCGATCCTTCCACCTCAGCCTTCCAAGTAGCTGGAACTACAAGCGCACGCTACCACCCCCGGCTAATTTTTGATTTATTGTAGAGATGAGGTCTCGCCAAGTTGCCCAAGCGGGTCTCGAATCCGCAGGCTCAGGCAATCCACTCACCTCAGCCTCCCAAGCGCGGGATTACAGGCTGAGCCACCGAGCCCGGCTTCAATCTTCTTTTCTAAGTTTAGACTGCATTTTCAAAAGAGGTCTGAAATTTATAATCAAAAGCCTTCAGTGCCATTAAGGTATAGGCCAGGTGCACCTTTATCTGGCATGCAAGGCCTTTTATGATCTGATCCCTATTTTTTAAAATTCAAATTTGGTTTTGTTTTTTACTTCCTTCAAAAGAAGCCTCTGCTGTAGCCAACATAGGCAGTTCCTGTGCCTTTGTGAAAACTGTTTCCTTTATCTGATATTATCTCCCCACTGTCATTAGATTCTTCCTAATCTTTCAATTCATTCAAAAACTGTCTCTTCCATAAAGCTTCTTAGATTATAGAACAGGAAGAGATTTCATCCGAATTCCTGTTACTCTTAACTCCTGTATGACTGTGAGTAATCTGTCATGTTATAATTGCTATTAATATGTATAGAGCTGGGCACGATGGCTCATGACTGTAATCTCAGCACTTTGGAGGTAGAGGTGAGAGGGTTGCCTGAGAAGAGGGCTTTGAGACCAGCCTGGACACCTTGACCAGTCCTCATATCTACAATAAATCAAAAAATTACTTGGGTGTGGTGAGCACACTTGTGGTTCAAGCTACGTGCAAAGCTGAGGAGGAAAAATTGCCTGAGCCTAGCAAGTCGAGGCTGTGGTGGCCATGAGTGTGCAGTGAGACTCTGACAAAAAAAATATATAAATATATATATAAAATATTATATATATTATACTAACATTATATAGTATAGTATATATTATACTAACATTTTATATATATATAATATTTATTTATTTATTTATTTATTTCCTGGATGAAAAAAATGGCCATACTCCTTGCTTTCTTCTATCTTCAAACCCTGACTCAGTGTGCCACAGATCAAATTTTTTCAGTGTTGTTAAGTAGATAGACTTCATTTTAACCAGTATGTGTATTAACTGAGCAGCATTGTTGCCTTAATTGTTATTTCTGAGACCTGAACTTGAGAATACTATTTATTCTCCTCAGGTTTCAAATATGATCATAATTATGATATGACTAATAAAGTTTTGAGGAAACATTGTTATCACATGGGAATGCTTTCTCTGTTTGATTTCTCTATATCTCTTCTTCAGTATACTTTTTAATAACTCTAGGATGCTCATTTTATCAGATGAAAAACATAATTAGGTTTACTTTGCTTAAACAATTGAACAAAAAGAATCTAGTCTGATTTGCTTAATTGATTGGTCTCTAGTACCAATGATGCCAAAATTCTGAGCCAAATTCCTGAGCATAATTCCTTAGGAATTAGCTGCTTGTGCTTCTGTCGAGGGTCACAGATTGCACACCTAAAACTCATCAGTCATCTCACATAATTGTGCAGTTATTTACATGAGGCCATCAGTGTCTGCACTGACTTATAAGTATCATCATTTTTCATAGATGAAGGAAGATAATACTGTGAATGAAGATTTTGAGTGTTGGCCCTAGAATTCAAAAACCGCTTTAAAATATATATTCCTTTACCTTACTATTAATACTTAGCAAAAAAGATTAAAATATTGTCCATTTATTGATATCTTACTTTGTTCTAAAAAGGATTTTAGGAATTTTATAAAGATATCAAGATATATATTATGATCATATAATACCAATTATTACTAAATGGTATAGGTGAGGTGAGGTAATAACAAAGATAAGGGAATAAAATAGATCCAGAATAAAGCCTGTAATTAAGGTAGATGTTATGTTGTCATATATTCTTACCAAGAGTGGGCTACAAAATTTACGAACATGAAGAGGGGAACCTGCTTTATAGTTACTTTTACTGATTTTCAGTGCCTATTAAATAAAAGCAAACCATTTGTTGAGGTATGTACCTGCAAAGAGAACTAAGAAATGGTTTTCATGGGTCTTTAAAAAGAGAACACTGTTTAAGCCCTAGGAATGATTCTTAGGTAATAATTATAAGCCAATGTGAGCTGCTTTGAACTAAAAAGTTTTAAAGATTAGAGTGATAGATGTAGTGATTTATGGTAGATTTAGTGATTTTGCTTTTTGTGCAAAATGTGCCAGTTTCTCCTACACAGGCAATTTGTGACTTCTCTGTTGATCTGTCTGGTTTCACAGCTCTAGCCTTCTCCAGGACTCCAGAAAAATTTCTCATTTCAGTGGTGGCACCTCATTCTATCACCACAAACATGAATCTACCATGGCCTTCAGAATGGCATTTAAAACATTTGTCAATTTGCCCATATCTTTCTTTCTAAGTTTATGTCATACTGTTTGCTACCTACTCCCAACCCCAACTGCTGTGCATTCCAATATTCAAGTTTAATGTTTTCAGCCTTTGGTCAGAGACATTTTTTCATTGGCATGATTTCAGGGGCTGGAGAATTGACTAAAGGAAAGCGCCCCCTTCAACTCAAACGAAGAAGCTCTATTTTTTCCAATTATAATTTCATATGTAATTTCATTGGGGGAGAAAAGCGTTCACTTGCCTTTAAAAAAATTAATACTTGGAAAAAACCAATGCTGTCTGATTAATTAGAGCAACTAAGCTGAATATCTCTTTTCACACATTGTCCAAATTAGTTTTCTGTTTCCTGGGTTCTCTATACTTGTGCTAACAAAATGTGTCTTGTTCTGATCTATAAGTGATCCTACACACATGCAATAAGTATTTTAGTGAGTTACTCAATTATCTTTTTCTTTTTTTATATACTGATGTTTATTTCTTATTGACTCACTTTAACTATCATAGTATAGATTTATTTCCCCTTTCTTATTTTTTTTCTATTTCCAGAAGAATTACATGATCTTTCACCTAAGGGACTGTCATTTTAAAGTCATATCAGACATTCTTCAGTAACTCATTTCACACATTCATTTTATCCACAATATTTAAATTACTGGTTAAATAGATATTAACAGTTTATTGTATATTATAATAAAGTTGAGGACAACTTTCTACTTGAACTATCCTTTTGTTTCACCATGAACATATCCAGAGTTCACTAGATATGAAGTTAGAGCAAGTTTTTTTTTTAATTTAATTATATCACCCTTAATCATACCAATATCATAAAATGCACCCTCTGAAATTTAATATTAGCCTGCCATTATTTTGAGACAGGGAAGACCCATGATTTATTAGCAAACTAAGCAGAAAGAAATTCAAGATAATGGAAACATGGGCATAAATACTATTATGTGACTTGTTTAACAAGCCAGATGACTTCTTTTTTTACCTAAAATGTTATAAATCACCCTACTTTAGAGACATATTTATAGAAATAAAATTAAGTGTCTTACCAAAACAATCTTAAATTATTACATCAGAAAGTAAAATAACAAGTTTTGATAATTAGTAATTTAAATACTTAATATAAAACTTATTCTTTTTTAATATATATTTTTTATTTTAAAGTTGTGGGGTACAGTTAAAGGGTTAGGTATACAAATATTATAAGAAAAACTAATTCTTAAAGTGTGATTCACTTTTGCTCTAATACTGCAGTCCCAGACTTTCAAGAAAATATGTGCTTTTTCTGGTAACACACTGCAGGTAAATAGGGGAAATTGCTTTAGGTCTCTGTGACTTAAATAATAGTCATAAATGTCATTTAAATAATTTACATTATTTTAATGTGAGATATGCATATAAGATTTTAAAAATCTGAATTTATTTACAATAATATTAATTGTTATGATGCCAAAGCTTTTTTCTTGTTCCATAGTTAGAGAATAATTTCTCCATTTAAAAAAATTTCAAGCTGTGAAGTATATTTGTAATGACGTACATTGCTGTGAAGTGTTTTCGGGTCAGACTAAGCAGGGGTTTAATATTTTCTGACTTACCACTAAGAGATGTCAGTTCTCAATTTTCTGGGTCTCAGGCCAACTATTTAAAATTATTGAGAACCCCCCAAAAAGCTTTTTTAAAAATGTCAGTTATAGTCCCCATCCCCGTTGGTATCTCTTTTTCCCCACCCTTCCCAGGACCAGGATGCCAGGGACAGAAGAGCAGGTAGCAGGCTTCTTCTGTCATCTCGTTGTCTGTCCACCTATGAGGGTAGGCTGCGGAAAGCCTGCGGGCCAGCTGTTGTCTAGTAAAGTGGGCATTTGTCCTAAAAAAAAAATGAGTTATATCTATTAATGCATATTATGTTTGGCATTAAAACTCAATTAGTTCATAAATATTATTTAATACATTTAAAATGACAATAAACCAGAAATAAAAATTTTTATGAGCCATTACTATATTTTCCAAAACAAAAAATAGTAATAAGAATGTATTATTTTACATTTTTGCAAACTTACTTAGTATCTGGCTTAATAGAAGACAGCTGGATTCTCATATCTGTTTCTGCATTCAATCTGTTGCAATCTGTTATATTGGTTGAAGAATATGAAGAAAATCTGTCCTGACACATATACGTAGTTGGAATAGGAAGGAGTATTTTAATACCTTTTTAGATCATTGTGACTATTCTTTTTTTAATGCTATGCCAAACTTGGTAGTTTCTTAAAGGTTAGTTGCAATGTAGAGTTGAAAACCGTTATCAATGGACTTTTTCTTTTTGTACTCAGTTAAATTTGATTCCAGTGATATCGCTTGAACTTTGAATTCATCTGTTTTGCATGCATGTTTCTAACATCGTACATTACTCATTGTTTCACTGAATTATGTAGATCTTTCAAATGTTGACACCTTTCATTATAATAGTCACCTCATTAATTTTACCACTAATCTCCACAGAAAATATCTTATGTATTGGGAAGCTGTCAAATGAATAGTGGCAGATAGAAGTTTTCCAAAATTATAATTTAGCTCAAAAGCTCAAATTTTATTATTGGCAACAATCACTGTCAGTTGTTTTCTTTGAAGTGACAGGCTTGCTTTATTTATGTTCAAAAAAAAGTCTGCCACATACCCAAGTCTGAATAGCCATAGTTTATCTGTCGTCATTCTTTCAAGCAAAATAGTACTTTATGAAAAAAGTATAACTACTTAGTTCAGCTTGCAACTACTTTCTTGTGAAACAACCATTATACTATGGTATGAAGTGAATTTTATGCATTCTCCATTTTGTCATTTAGAATATTTAAAAGATGTGTAATCAAGAATTGTGACTTAAGCCTGGACATAGTGGTTCACATCTGTAATCCCAGTACTTTAGGAGGCCAAGGCAGAAGGATTGCTTGAACCCAGGAGTTTGACACCAGTCTAGGCAACATGGTGAGACCTCAACTCTACAAAAAAAAAAATTAAAAATTAGCTGAGCATGGTGGTGTGAGCCTGAAGTTCCAGCTCCTAGGGAGGCTGAGATGGAAGAATCACCTGAGCCCAAGAGATCAAGGCTGCAGTGAGCTGTGATTGTGC
Organism: Tarsius wallacei; assembly: GCA_963574415.1. Taxonomy (NCBI): domain Eukaryota; kingdom Metazoa; phylum Chordata; class Mammalia; order Primates; family Tarsiidae; genus Tarsius; species Tarsius wallacei. The sequence goes on from CAUYQG010148329.1 coordinate 12,569, forward strand.
CACTGCATTCCAGTCTGGGTGACAGAGTGAGACCTGACTAAAAACAAACAAACAAACAAAAACTGGGATTTAATACAACTTTTACTGTTTAGTTGAGGACATTCTTAAAAGATTGACTTCTCCCCTAACTCCAGGTACATGGCAATGAAGAATACCATGTATATTTGTACAGCTTGGTGCCACCACTGCCTTAATTTATGATAAGGTACCAGCGACTATAGCCAATACTGCTTTTGTGCCAGAATGCAAATATCAGCACAGAGAAATGATGTATTCACACCATTAAGAAAATTATTTTGACCTAATAAGTCCCTGAAAGTTTCTTGGGGACCCCCAGAGGTCTGCAGACTACCTGTTAAGAACATCTATACAAGGGTTTACAGACTCTTTGAGATAGTTTCCTCACTAGTAAAAATAAGAATAATAATATATGCATTGAAGATTGTTGTGACATTTAAATTTGATAATATGGAGTTCTCAAAAACGCAAGTTTCTATTCATTTTTCCTCCCCTGATATGAATCACTAAACAAAGCCAATGATTCTTCAGGTATAGCCTCTCTAAAGTAATGTTAGTTATTCTTATCTCTAAATTTATTTTATAGAAAAAATTATCCTTAGATATTCACAAGGAATTCCAGGAAGTATACTTACAGTATCAATTTAACTGACTATGTAATACTTTTCAGGTATTGGTACATTTGATATTTCTTGAGTATATGAGATAGTATATACACGTGTGTTCTCATCTCTCTTTGTACTTACCGATGAGTTCGTATCAGTAATACTTTACATCTATTCTTTCTTCTAGTTCTGGAGCATCTTGACCCAAAATGTATTTTCAAAAAATCATTGTAATATATAGTACATGGTCAATAAAGATTGTTATTTGTTTGTTTTAAAAAAAAAAAAAAAAAACCTACCTTCTCCCTGTTACCTCACACACATTTGGTCCACTTTAACCTATAAATTGTTGGGTGCATACACTAGAAACACAAATTTTTTTAAGATTAAGCTATGTGAAACAGGATCTAAAAAAGTAAATCTACTATTAGATATGTACACATATGTGCATGCACATTATAGTCTATGTATGGGACTTACAAACTCCTGAGGCTACTCCCTTATTTCATTTCAGATGATTAGATTACATGTTTAAAAAGAGGAATCAGAACTCATTTTAGTATATCTGAATTAACTTAAGTTCACCTACCACACAAAGGCACTCATTAGTGACCTTGTGTTTCCAAAAGATGTGTTCTATAATAGTGTGAGTCATTCAACATTGTAATCTTTGTTGGAAATTCAGAAGCATTATTTCTAAGATGGAACACGGAAAACCAATGCCAATGTTCTAATAAGTTGTTCAATGATCAAAACAATTGCAAAACCTCAGTGGCATACAACATAGAACATTTATTTCTCACATGTGTGCAGGGTTCATCGGAACTGGGCTTAATCCATTTGGTTTGCTGTTCTCTGAGGGGATCACATGCTGACCTCAGGCTGACCACGGCTCTGTTCCTGGCTGGGCTTGGTTGGCATATCTAAGCAGTGATTTCTCACCGCACATGTTCATGTTTCTTTCTAATTCTTCTCTAGGGACCAACAGCATAGTCTGGGCTTGTTCTTCTCATGGCAGTGAAAAAAGTGCAAGAAGAAAAGCAGAAACACATGAGGCCTCTTGAGGTCTAGGTTTGCAACTGTTAAAGTGTCACTTCTGATTTGTCCAGTTGGCTTAAGAAAGGCACATAAGGTGGTCAAATGTACTTCCCTCTTACAGGAAGAACTAAAAATTCATTTGAAAACTCCAGAGGGGATAAATAATTGGAACCCTAAGTGCAACTAATATTCCACATAGTCTTGGTTCCTACAAATAGTGACTCACTGAGGTAAGTCAAGAGCATAGGCCTCTTCAGGCAACTGCTTTCTCAGTGTTTCCTTAGGCTGGTTTTAGTGTTTCCTTCTAATTAGGTCCATCCAGAGACCACTGAGGAGGTATTGAATGTCTACAGGTACATTCTAGTTTCTACCTATTGCAAGAACAAAGGAAAATAGACTCAGAGGATGGCACTGACCTCCATTTGCCTCTGTGCAGCTGCAGTGATCACATGCTGCTATGTTTGATGCCTGTATTGAAAGAAATAGAGAAAAATCATAATCTGTCAAGCATAATTTGTTGTCTTTATCTTACTGCTTCTGATTGCTCTGTCCAAATTCTCATTCATAAGCAATAGACGGTATCATCTATTATTATTCTTAGATGACAGGAGGAAAATAGGCTCAATCTATTTATGTTGTTATATTTACAATTTATTATGCATTTTACACTTACTGAGACAGTGTATGAATTTAGAATACAAATACTATTGTTCTTTGCTATTTTGTTGCTTATCAGTCAATTACCACTTTCTGATACATGACTACTACATTTGGGGCATTTTATTAAATAAAAATATGTTTTGTCCTCATGTTTAAGGATGCTTCTTTATACTTGTACTTGGTTTGATATTGTGATGTAATATAAATATTTTGCTCTCCGGTCTTCTAAATATCACAATATTCTTTGGGCAAAAACCCTTACTAGAATGCAAATATTATACATATTGTTTTCTGATATTACTTCTCTGCATTTTTTCTTGAAATAAATAATTGATTTCACTGAATTTTTTTAACCAGAAAATAACATGAAACTCAAAAAGACAAGTAATTTTACTAGAATGATTCTATTACCATATTTTTACTCTAAATGTATATTTGAAAGGCTAAAATAAAGTAATTCTGTCTATGTGTGTGTGTGTCCACACAATTGTACATATTTTCAAGAACAGATATCTTCTATTCACATACACTAGAAATCAAACTGGCCCAAAGACATCTCTCTCACGTTTCCTGCTTTCCACCAAAGAGTAGGATGACAGCATTAAATCACTTGGTTAGTAAATTGGAGTAATGCCTCACCCCATGGTACATTCTCAAGTATTTTATGATTATTCATGTTAATAAGATTTTAAAAAGCTTTTGTGATAATTGTCTATGAGAACAACTGCTTGTGTTACTGAAGATTTTAGTACCTGTCAAGTTTCCTCATCAGCCTCCCTCATCCTAATTTATTAAAACAAAACCAAACAAAAAAATCCTCTAATCCTGTTATATCATTTTTTTTTGCATAGCTGCTTTAAGCTCATCCTTCTCCTCTACTTAGTTACCCTCAAAGAGAAAGTCTACTTTCTAGAATGAAACAGCCCCACATTAACTTTGCAAAGCTAATTTCTTATCCGTCCTCAACAAAAATTCAATCCAGCAGTCCAATTTATGACCATCTGATTTGTAAATCCTTCATAAAAAGTGTTATTATTTTATTACCTAAACAACTCTATTATAAAATTGAAAAATACAGATATATCATAAACCAAGAAATAAAAAAAAAATCACCCATAATTCCACCACTCAGCTATAACCATTATAACCAATTTGGGGTATTTGTTTTATAATATTTTCATTTCTTCATTGTACTTTCCCCTACATTTTTATTATAAAAATTTTAAACATCTTAAAAAGTTGGAAAAATTTTGCAGCGAAGAACTATATGCCTAGATTCTATCATTAGCATTTTACTATATTTGCTTTATCACATTTAAAATACATCAATCCTATATTCATCTATGAATCCATCTAATTTTTTTATCCATTTCCAAGTAAATTTCAGACTTTAGTATGCATAATTACAGATCAGTTATGGGTTAGTTAGAAGTTCTGGGAGAGATGAGGTGACCCATCACAGAAGGGACATGGGCTTTCCTAGATAGTACTAAAGTTTCCATAAATACACTTAAGGTGTCGGACTAAACGTCCTGATTTTTAGTTCAGAAATCTGTCCCCATAGGACATATCTGGGGCTGAGAGTTTTAAAAAACTAGGTGATAAAATGTAGGCCATTCTCACTGGGGCAAGCTGAATCCTTGAGAAATAAACAGAAGAGAACTCTTTTTCTCATCAACCCACTTACCTAGGGTGGTGAAAACGCAAGCAGCAGAGAGGATAAGATGATTGAAGTGCTCTTCCTACCAGATGCAAACACAGAACACTTTCAAGGTTCCTTCCTTTCTCACTCCCACTCTTGCTAGTCTTATTAGTTGCTTTTTAATTAAATTCAGCAACACAAAATATATGTGTCGTTTCATCACCTTTCACTTTGAGCATGTGCTGTTGACCTGAGTGTGTGAATCAGCGTCTAGAGAACTGGGGATCCCTTGAAATTGCATGTGCAACTGTGTGTGAGTACATGCATGCAGAAGAAGGTGCATGATTTTTATCAGATTCTAAATGATATCTAACCCAAAAGACTGGGAGAACAACGTACTTTAATCCATAACCATGTAAAAGGCACAGTTAGAAATACAGATAATTAAATTTAAAATATATATATTTTATTTAATTCTCTGTATTTATATATTATATATATTTTTTATTTAATTCTTACTACTTTACTACTGGTTTCCTTACTACTTTAGAGCTGGTTTCCTTACTACTTTAGAGCTGCAAAAATCGGACACTGGTAATAGTTAATTATAGGAAGGGTGAAAGATTTGTGTTTGATTATTTCTGAAGTACATTCTGTAGTATGAAAGCTAGAAAATGTGTGACCTCCAGAGCTTCTGTAAGTGCCAGTTTAATAGAAAGTACTTTCATTGAAAATATTATTTCAATGGGATTCTCTAACTCCTTCAACCAACTAGTATATATTAGGGATTTGGAGATTATAATGTTGTTCAGTCACAGCTCAATTTTGTGCCACCATTTCATTGTTTCGATCAAATGTCTGGTAATGAATGTAACCCTTTATTTGTTTTCATTGCTTGCTTTCCTATTCAAAATCATTTTCAGGCTGCATTCCAGAGTGGAGAAACCAAATAGAGATAAAGCTTTTGATGATCAACAAAGTAGACACAGATGGTGTAGGATGTAGCAGTGGTTTTCAAAAGCAATTTATGCAATTCTAATTCTTTTACTGTTTCTACTGTCATGTTTACCTGAACTAATTCTTCCTCTTGTTATTCATTCTCTATAAATATAGTTTATTTTATTTTTAAGTGCTCAAAAATATGCTGCATTAAAAAAATTGCAAAGCACTTCTGATTCACTTAAAGGGAAGTAATTTATTATGAATTGAGAAGTTGGACTTAAAAAGTAAATGGATTGTAGACCATTGTAAGGCGTTTTTTGAAGAAAGAATTTTTATTTTATTATAGAGATGTAGGTACAAGTGAGGATTAACTACGTAAGTAGGCTGCATGTAGGTGAATTCTGGGCTTCCAACTGGCCCTCCTTTCCCTGGTGATAGACCTGATACTCTTTGTGTTGTCATATTCCGCCTACCCTCCTGTCTCCCTTCCTCCCAAAGCAGTGCCCAGCAAAACTGCCAATCTCTCCCTTGTGATTATTTTTTGGGGCCCACTTATGTGTAAGAACATGCAGTATTCAGTTCTTTGTTTCTGTGATAGAGCACTTCATATGATGGTCATCAACTCCTTTCAATTTGCTGTGATGTCCATAATTTTGTTCATGTTTATGGCTGCATAATTCTCCATAATGTATGTGTACCACATTTTCTTTAAGGAATTTTTTTCTCATAGAGAAAAATTGGCTGTTTTGTGAAAATTTAAGGAAACATTTACTAAACAGGAAGCTATTTTACTAAGAGCCATGAGTTGTAAGTAGAGATTTTGAAGTTGTTTTCGGGAACAATATATTAAGTTTTGGCCATTTGGAAGATTCAGTGAAATAATTCTTTCTACTACCCAGACAAGGAATAAATCAAAGACGAAGTTGGCAAAATTAAAGTCTTGTTATCATATCTACAAGTTCTTTATTGGTCACTTATGCTTCATAACAATATTTATGTATCTTTACATTTGCCTATGTTTCAGAACAGAGGACACTGTATACTAACTATATGGCACTACCTAATTATGTGATTTAATATATTATATAATATATTAATATATTATGATTTAATATATTATTTTAAAAATTAACTTTACTGTGGAATATATTTGGCTGTATTCATGTTACCATTGATTATGGGACTTAGTATAACTTTGCAGTAAATATATTTACTATTTTGATGTTTTCTAAAGTTCTGCATATTAAGTTTCCTTTGTCAATTGTACAGCACTAAAAATAGAAGCAGTTATAGCCATATTGTTAGTGAGTAATCAATAAAGATATTCTCTAAAGCCTACTGATATATTATGATTCTTGTTGCCCTTTGGGGGGGGAATTAGTATTAGAAACTTGGCAATAAGGGTACTTAGGGCCCATTCAGCACTTTAGAATTTCTGAATTAGCTACTGGTTGAGTACTGATGACTAGCAAAGTATTATTAACTTGCTTTGAATCATTGGAGGAATTCACAACAGGTAGAAATCTGTTTAGCATGGTTCATATTACACAAGAGGGTACCTTATGAGGATGAAAATTCAAGACCTATATTTAAAAAATTATTTTGAGTACACAGACTACTTTTTTCAATAGGAAGATACAACTATTTCTAATCAGACAATTTTAAGTTATTTTGAATAATAAACATTGCAAACCTTAAGCTTCTATGCTTATTTCATAACTTGAGATGGATTTAATTTATTTAAAATATAATAGTGGAGCCGGGCTCGGTGGCTCAGCCTGTAATCCCGCGCCTTTGGGAGGCTGAGGTGAGTGAATTGACTGAGCCTGCGGGTTCGAGACCCGCCTGGGCAAGCGAGACCTCATCTCTACAATAAATCAAAAAATCAGCTGGGCATGGTAGCGCGCACCTGTAGTTCCAGCTACCCGGAAGGCTGAGGCAGAAGGATCGCCGGAGCCCAGCAGGTCGAGGCTGCGGTGGCCGGGAGCGGCCACTGCACTCCAGTCTGGGCAACAGAGTGAGACTCCAACTCAAAAAAAATAAATAAATAAATAAAATAAAATAAAATATAATAGTGGAATACTCAGGTGAGAGGTTGTGGTACTTGCTTGACTGGATATCCCCTAAGAGGCTTCACAAGGGGTCATTATCTCAATGAATTTACTATGACCCAAATCTGGTCCTCAAACGCAAAAATTCTACATTTTATTTTTGTCAACTTAATGGACTATTTTTTGATCTATAAATCAAACTGCTTATTAATTTTCCCCAGATGGATAATTGTAGTGTATGTCAGAATTCTTGGTTTGTCAAAAACAGTACATTCTCCTATAAAAGATCTACACAGAAAGCCAATTACAGTTAGATTACCAGGCCAATATGTGTTCTGTAACTCAAATACTATTAGCATCAGACTAAAGAGTTTGAAGCATCTATCTAGAATTCTCTCTAGATAGAAATCCCTGCTAGACACAAACTCCATGAGGATGGGGGGTGATTGTGGGTTTTGTACACTGCTGTGTCCTGAGCAACTAGTATGATGACTATAATATACTGTGATCAAAAAATATTGTTGTATGAATTAATGAAAGAGATTGTAATTCTCAAAGTCTGTTGGCCAGAATGCCTTCTCCTGTAACAGTGCCTGAGTGGGCATTGCCAGCATGTGCTTCTGGGATTATTTTTGCTATTCATTCGATACTAAGCTAATTACATCCTGATCGACCCTTGGTTTCATCAAATAGATGAATTTATCTTCTGTTTGACTTTCTCCAACCTAAGAACCAATCTATCCCTTGAAGAAATTTGCTGAACAACTAATCTGTTTTATTATATTTCAGTCTTGTAATTAACGTTCACCTCCAAAATTCTTGGGAGCAAATCTCATTTCTTTCTTGTTTTTTTATTACTTAAAATTTGGAGAATTGTATTCAAACTTAATTATTCCTATTGTCTTATCTTTTGTAGGGTAAAGAACCAAATTTTGTGTTACCTAATGTCTGTTTTAGGAATCCCAAAGACAGTTTAGGGATAAAAGACATCTTTTTAAAAATTTAGAATCAGGGGGTACATGTAAGAATTTGTTCCATAAATATACTGCATGAAAGTAAGGTTTGGGCTTCTGATGAGTTCTCCCTCCTCTTCAGTAGTGAACATGGTACCCAGTGGGTGGTTTTGTACCCCTTATCCTTCCTCCCTCCTTCTCTACATTAGCAGTGCTCTGTGTCTTTCTCATTCTTAACTTGTAGCCCAGTGTTTTAGACATGGACATTGGACCAATGTGCCTTCAAATTCAGATTTCTTTATCATGAATCACAAGATCTTGACAGGGCTACTTCACTCTTTGAGTTTCACTTTACTCATCTGTAAAATATGATCAGCACCATCATATGTTAAGTAGCATAGAGTATCTAACACACTGTAAATGCTTAAATCATATATTATTGTTATAGGTATGATCCAATACCATTACAAGTGACTGATAATGGTACGACTATAAAACTCTGCATCTATAGTATGATCTCATTTCTAGCCCTTTTTTAGTAAGTAGGAGCCTGAGAACTACTTTGTATCCTGTGAAAATGTACTACATGCTATGCCACAGAAAGGAAGAGTACTGTGAATCATGTTTTCAAATGTAAAAGAGGATCAGAGGAAGATGGACATGGCAAGTTTGATATCTTTAACTAAAACTTTAATGGTACCAGTGAAGAGTGTTTGATGGCTCTATCTCATCTACATGACTAGAATTTCCTGATAGAATTTGAGCTCCACAGGGTAAGGATCATTGTGGATCTTGTTTGCTGCTGCTTCATGTGGGTATAGCATATGGTAGATAATTTTTAAAAAGCTTTTTAATGAAAGAATGAGTGCCTGAGGGCAAATTTTTTAAGTGGGGCTGGTTATTTAATATTAATTCTATAATCTGAACTAAAGATTCTTTTCATCCTTCTATGATTTACTTTGTACTTAATATTTAAGTTGTTCAATTTGGTACCTACTGTTGCAGAACCTTACAGGGAGTGAACAGCCTTAATACAGATTATTCTCAACTAATCTATATATACACAAAGGTTTAAGAGTAAGTTGAATTAAATAAGATAGCACCTAAATAAGATAACTTCACTCAACTGCTACCTTCTCAGGCAGTTCCTAACTACTGTATCTAAAATTAGCACCTCTCCATTAATGTCACCATCACTGCCCATCTTCTTATCTACTTTATATTTCTTTTTAGTGCTTATTACAATCTGATATTATATTGTGTGCTTATTTTTACTCTCAGTCACTAGGCAATAAGCTCTTTGTGGGCAGGGGCTTTGTTTTTTTGTTTGTTTGTTTGTTTTTTCTCAGAGTATATCCCAGAGCATATACTAGTGGCTGGTCTGTGTTAGGCTCTCAATAAATATGTGTGGAATAAATAAATAGATTCAGAGATGACAGATGTGCAGAATTTATTGGAGACAGATGAGCCCACTGAGCATCACTGTTACACAGCAAGCCTGATTTCATCAACTGTCAAGTTTCTACACTTATTGCATGTGACCAAGTATTACCATCAAAAGAATCAAAAGTCCATAATATCCCTTATATTGTGACTTCCATATGTTCTGTTTATACTTCACTTGCTTGTTGATGTAACAAGGTGATTTACTTTTCTGTCATCATTGTATTTTACAGTCTGTGATTTGTGCATTTCCATCCAAGTAAATTCTTCATTAATAAAGAACCTCACAATTGCCCTGAAAGGTCTCATAGTCACAGCAAACTCTAATGAATAGGACATACTACATTTTGTGTTATCTCTATGGGGCACTTAGACTGTAGTAAAGTCTCCTCTCAAGTATCATAAATTTGCATATTCTAAGGATCAAATAATGTATGCCCAGGTAATCGCTGTAATTTATGACACAGTTTCATCCCCATCACAGAGCTTGTAGCATACCACACACACAATCAATTTATATATTTATAAACTATGAAGCGTGTCTGCCATTCTTTCCATTTTTCTGTGTCTCTTTGTATTGCTTTCTGTCTCCTATTTCTACTGGTATGTCAAACTGTTATTCCTCCCAGATGTCAGAGCGTTAATTTACTTGAACCAAGGTAAGTCATGTCAGCCTGACAAGAAAAAGGTACTGATACATAAGTATAGTAGCACATGTGGATAGAAAATGACCTGATCACATGTCTCAAGGATTGTGTCCACACTTCATTTATTTAAAATAATGGAAGTATTTTAAAATTAACATAAACACTTACTTCCCCCCAAAAAAACATGTAAGAATTTAGTAATCATATAAGAAAGGAGAAAATGAAAACTGGATCTTTAAAAGGATACCTTAAAAGATGTGCTTCTCATCAACTATTGTGGCTACATATTATGTAGATCTTTACATTTTCATTTGTCTCATAATTTATAGCAATATTATACAATTGTAAGTTAGTCGAAATCCATATTTAAGCTGAATTAGCATATTATACTGCATCATTTTTGAGGCATTAAAAATGCATTCTTAGATGCATTCTGCATTCTAGATTGCTTCATTACATAGGAGAAATATTTTTTTTGTTATAGTACTTAATGTTGAAACCATTTTATAATTTAAAAACGTGACTTGTGTGATGCTAACACCAACAGTTATTTTGTCCCTACCCTGCCTTTCTCTTTTCTCTAACTTCAATTTAAGGAAAGTGATACCAAGTTGTTTATTAATTTGACTTATATCATACCTCATATTTTTATTTGAATTATTATTTTGTCAACTATAGATGCTATAGGAAAGATTTATGAGTCTAATCTCTTCCAATTTATTCAGCTCAAACCAGATGGAGACAAAGATACATTTCAATGTAGCACTTATACTGACTTGATAATACTCAAAAATCTTAAACCTATGCCAAGCCTTTGGATAGCATTTAGTTTTACAAACACTGAAATTACTTAAATGGCAACAGATAATATAAAATAGTGCCATAAATTATCAGTAATTCCTTTTGCTATTTCTCTGAAAGACTAGATATGTTTTGGTGGAATTATACTTCAGGTCTAGGATATATCATGAACTCAGAATTATCTCAATTTACAAACTATATCTTGATAAAATGACTCTTTGAGAAAGTACAGTGACTCTTCTGTACAATGATAAAGCAATTAACTGGTATTAACAGCCAATTACCATATTTATTCCAAGAATCAACCAACCTGCACTGAAAATTATTAGATGATGAGAGAATATATTGGTTTTTTTCATCTTAATAAAGATATGTCCGTATCTAAATTACCTTCTAACTATAATATTAACTTCAATTTAACATTACTTTTGAGCAACTTATTAAAAGCCTGGGATATGACCATGTTACACCAATAACAGAATCCTATGTTAAGGACTTGGAGATTAACTGCTATCCAGTAAAGTTTGCAACTAATCAAAGAGATGGATCATGAATTTCCAAGGCCAGGGATTGTCTCTTGAATTTTTTATTTCTACCAGTCAGCATACTGCCTGACCCACAGTTGGCACCCAATAAACAGTTATGGAAAGAATGTTTTAAGTGCTATGGCAGCCTTTTTTTTTTTTTCTTTTTTTTTTTTAAGTACAACGGATGGTCTAGAAAGGCAGCAATATATAACTTAATTTGCTCAAAAGTGAAGGTCAAGATAGCTCTCCAGTAACTTTGTAAATTCTATTAGTTCACCTTTCAATACACTTACAGATTAGCTTAGTAAATGGGCTCTAAAAACCACAAGAGTTAACAATCTGAAAAAGATATAAATTGTTAACTAGCTGCATATTTTCCAGAAAATTTACTTTTGGGATTTTAGCCATAAATTCTCTGTGTAGGCCAATGTCCAGAAGAGTTTTTCCTAGTTTTTCTTCTAGGATTTTTATTTTTTTAAGTCTGACATTTAAGTCTTTAATCCATCTTGAATTAATTTTTGTATGGGAAAAGAAAAGATCACGTTTCATTTTTCTGCATGTAGCTATCTAATTGTCCTAGCACCATTTGTTGAATAGGGTGTTCTTTCTCCAGTGTATGTTGTTGTCTGTTTTGTCAAAGATCAGTTGGTTGTAGGTATTTGGGTTTATTTCTGAATTCTCTATTCTGTTCCATTGGTCCATGCATATGCTCTTGTACTAATATCATGTTGTTTTGATAACTACAGCTTTATAGTATAGTCTGAAGTCAGTTAATGTAGTGTCTCCAGCTTTGTTCTTTTTGCTTAGGATTGCTTTGGCTATTCTGGCTCTTTATTGGTTCAGTATGAATTTTAGGATGGTTTTTTCTAGTTCTGTGAAAAATAACGTAGGTATTTTGATAGAGATTGCACTGAATCTGTAGATTATTTTGGGTAATATGGTCATTTTATCAATGTTGATTCTTCTAATCCATGAGCGTGGAATGTTTATTCATTTGTGTCCTCTACAATTTATTTCATCAGAATTTTGTAATTCTTCTTGTAGAGATCTTGCATGTACCTCCTTGGTTAAATATATCCCTAGGTAATTTAGCTTTTTGCCTGCTATGGTAAATGGAACTGAGTTTTGATTTGACTCTCAACTTTTTTGCTATTGGTGTATAGCAGTGCTACTGATTTGTGTGTGTTGATATTGTATCCTAAAACTTTAGCAAATTTATTTATTAAGTCCTGGAGTCTTTTGAAGGAGTCTTTTCGATTCTCTAGGTATAAGATTATATTGTCAGCATACAGAAATAGTTTGATTAATTCTTTTCCAATTTTGATACCCTTTGTTTCTTTGTCTTACCTGATTGCTCTGGCTAGGACTTCTAGTACTATGTTGAACAGGAGTTAACAAAAGTGGCCATCCTTGCCTTGTTCCAGCTCCAAAGGTGAATTAATTCAACTTTTCTCCATTCAGCATGATACTGTGGCTGTGGGTTTGTTATATATGGCTTTTATTATTTTGAGGACTGTTCCATGTATGTCTATTTTGCTGAAGGCTTTTATCATGGAGGAATGCTGGATTTTATCAAATGCTTTTTCTGTGTCTGTAATCATATGATTTTTGTTTTTAGTTCTGTTTATGTAGTGAATCCCATTAATTGAATCATGCTTGCATCCTTGGGATAAAACCCAATTGATCATGGTGTAATTTTTTTATTTGCTGTTGAATTTGGTTTGCTAATATTTTGTTGAGGATTTGCATATCTATGTTCATAAAGGATATTGATCTGCAGTTGTTGCTGTTGTTGTTTTTTGTTTTGTTTTTTGTATTTTTTCCAGGTTTTGATATCAGAGTGTATTGGCTTCATAGAATGATTTAGGAAGGATTCCCTCCTCTTCAATCTTGTGGAATGACTTTTGTAAAATTGGTACCAGTTATTCTTTAAAGGTCTAATATAATCCAACTATGAGTCCATCAGGTACGGGACTTTTTTGTCGGGAGACTTCTAATACTGTTTTAGTCTTGCTACTTTATTGGTTTATTCAGGGTTTCTATTTCCTCCTGATTCAAGGTTGGGTAGTTGTATGTTTCCAAGAATGTATCCATTTCCTCTAGATTTTCTAGTCTGTTTGCACAAAAGTGTTCATAATATTCTTGAATGATCTCTTGAATTTCCATCATATCAGTTGCAATGTCTCCATTTTCATTTCTGATAGAGCTAATTTGAATCTCCTCTCTTGATTTCTTAATCAATCTAGCTAGAAGTCTATCAATTTTATCTTTTCAAATAGTCAATTTTTAATTTCATTGATCTTTTGTATTTTTTTATTTCAGTTTCATTTTGTTCTGCTCTGATCGTCATTATTTCTTTTCTTCTACTAGTTTTGGATTTGGTTTTTCATGTTTTTCTAGCTCCTCGAGGTGTGATGTTAAGTTGTTAATATGCAATCTTTCAGTCTTATTAATGTAGGCCTTAAGCACTATAAATTTTCTTCTGAGCACAACTTTTGCCAGGTCCCAGAGGTTTTGATAACTTGTTTCATTGCTGTCATTCACCCTGAGAAATTTTTAAATTTCCACCTTGATTTCACTTTTGACTCAAGAGTCATTCAGGAGCAGATTGTTTAATGTCCATGTTTTTGTTTGGTTTTGTGAGTTCTTCTTGGCATTAATGTCTAGTTCTATTCCACTGTGGTCTGAGAAGGTGCTTGATATGATTTTGATTTTTTTGAATTTGTTGATACTTAATTTGAAACCTACCGTATAGTCTATCTTGGAGAATGTACCATGTACTGATGAATAAATGCATATTCTGTAGTTTTGGGGTGGAATGTTCTGTAGATGCCTATTATTTCCATTTGTTCTAGAGTCCAGTTTAACTCCAATTTTTTGTTGTTGTTGTTAACTTTCGGCCTTGATGATTAGCCTATTGCTGTCAGTGGAGTGTTGAAGTCTGCCACTATTGTTGTATTGCTATCTATCTCTTTTTCTAGGTCTAGTAGAATTTGTTATAAAGAGCAGGGGATTCTAATGTTAAACATATATACAATGTGTGCCATAAAATGTATACACATTTTAAAAGATGTTATCTTTGTTATCCTAAATGACTCACGGGAAGAATGTCCATGTTTTTGTTTGGTTTTTGTGAGTTCTTCTTGGAGTTAATGTCTAGTTTTATTCCACTGTGGTCTGAGAATGTGCTTTTCAAAGTTGAATTAAATTATAATAGCAATGTATAGTATGAGGTTTATTCAATTATTGTCTTTGACTTTCTCTGTTTGCCATTTTCTTTGTACTGCCTGTTGCATGGTGACAATAGCATTCATTTGATTAATGCCATCTTTTGAGCAAACATAGAACTTAAAATATGTATATATATTTTTTGGCACCCCCGTATATTTAAAATTGCTACATCTTCTTGTTGGGTTGATCCCTTTATCATTATATAATAACTCTCATTGTCTTTTTTTACTGTTGTTAATTTAAAGTCTGTTTTATCTGATATGAGAATGGCTACTTCTGCTCATTTCTGGTTTCCATTTGCATGCAATGTTTGTCTCCACTTTTTTATCTTGAGTCTATAAAAGTCTTAGTAAGTTAAGCAGGTCTCTTGAAGGTGGCAGATATTCGAGTTGTGTTTTTTTAAATCAATCCTGCCAGTCTGTAACTTATTAGTGGGGCATTGAAGCCATTTATATTCAGAGTTAATAATAATATGCAAGGTACTATTTCATTCATCATACTAGCTGTTATCTGATTGCTTAATTCATTTATTTTCCTCTATTATGTTGGTGTTCTGTAAAGCCTGTGAGCTTTATAGTTTCCACCATTTTTCTACTGGTATAGTTCAACCTTTGTTTCAGTATTTAGAGCTCCTTTGAGTATTTCTTGTAGTGCTGGTATAGTGGTGACAAATTCCCTCAGTGTTTGCTTGTTTGGGAAAGACTATTTCTCCTTCATTTATGAAATTTAGTTTTGCAGGATGCAAACTTCTTGATTGACTGTTATTATATTTGAGGAGATTGAAGATGGGGTCTTATCCCTTCTAACTTGTAATGTTTCTTCTGAGAAGTCTGCTGTTACTCTGACAGGTTTACCCTTGTAAGTTACTTGGTGCTTTTTTTTCACTGCTCTTAAAGTTATTTCTTTTACATTAACTGTGCATACTCAGATGATTATATGCCTTGGGGATGACCTTTTTACAAAGAATCTTCTGGGGCTTCTTTGAGCTTCCTGTGTTGGGATGTTTAGATCTCTGGCAAGACCACGAAAGTTTTCCTCCATTATTCTCTCAAATAGGTTTTATAAACCTGATGCTTTCTCTTCTTTCTTAGGAACACCTATGATTCTTAGGTTTGAACGTTTTATACAATCCCACATTTTTTGGAGACTTTATTCCATTCTCTTGATTTTTTTCTTATTGTTTTCTGGTTGGATTAATCTTAAAACCTTGTCTTCAAGTTCTGAGATCCTTTCTTCTGCTTCCTCTAGTTACTGTTAAAACTTTCCACTGTATTTTGTATTTCCTTTAATGAGTCTTTCATTTCCAGAATTTCAGCTTGGCTTTTCTTAAGGTGTCTATCTCTTTGGAGAATTCCTAATTCATGTTCTGAACAGATTTTTAATTTCTTTATGTTGGTTTTCAATTTTCTCTAGAATTTTATTGATTAATTTTACAGTTCAGCTTTTGAACTCTATGACTGGAATTTTCAAACATTTCATTTTGGTTAGGGTTTGTTGCTAAAGAGTTAGTGTGGTCTTTTGGGGGTGTTGCAGAGCTCTGTTTTTTCATATTGTCAGAACTACTTTTCTGGTTCCTTCTCATTTGGGTAGACTATTTCTTCTTATTCGAGGTGGGCATGAGGCTGACATAGGCACTGTAGTGTTCCCTTGATTATATACAGCCTTGGTGTGGTGAGGTTTTCAATTGCCAGTTGGGGCAGGCAGTCCTGTGCTGGGTTTTGGGATCAGGCCTTCCCCAGAACTGAGGCATTACATCAGATGTGATCGGTTGTAATGTTGACCTCCAGTCAGGAGGTGGTACTTGTGGAAGGCAGCTCACTATGGTGGTGGCTGTAGGGTTTCTCCTTGGGATTCATTGCTCTGTGGAAATGCCTACCAGCCTAGAAAGAGGGTGGGACTCTGGAAACTACCTGTGTTCTCTGTTTTGCACCTTCCAGGGGAGTGTGGAGGTTGCAGGGAAGGAACTTGAGCACCTCACACAACTGCACTCTTGGCTACCCTCGTGGGGATTAAGAGGGAGTCCCAGGCCACTGGAGTAACGCTGTTGTTCAGGGCAGGCACAGAAGAGTTTACATAGGGAGTAAAGTTTCTATGGCAATGAGTCCCACTGGCTTACCACCTTGGCCTCAGGTTATTTGCCTGCGAATGACAAAGTGCAGCTAACCTCAGGGACTCTTGGTGCTCTCAGGAAACTCCCTCCTTCCACTCCATCCCCACCCCTCAACAAGGAACTGTCTGCAGCTGCAGAGTTTGCCCTGGGGTTGGTCTCCTCTCAGACTGCCTAGAAAGCAGCCAAACTTCCCTACAAAAGTTAAGTTTCGCTGGGCTGGGTGGCTCAGCCTATAATCCCGCGCCTTGGGAGGCTGAGGTGAGTGGATTGCCGGAGCCCGCGGGTTCGAGACCCGCCTGGGCAGGTGAGACCTCATCTCTACAATAAATCAAAAAATCAGCCGGGCGTGGTAGCGCGCGCCTGTAATTCCGGCTAATCGGAAGGCTGAAGCAGAAGGATCGCTGGAGCCCAGCAGGTCGAGGCTGCGGTGGCCGGGAGCGGCCACTGCACTCCAGTCTGGGAGACAGAGTGAGACTCCAACTCAAAAAAACAAAAAACAAAAAAACAAACAAAAAACAAAACAAAACAAAAAAAGAATTACAATGAGAAAATGTAGTCTTATTATAAGCATCATTTTCAATATTCTAAAGTACATCCCAAAGTCTTTTTTTAAAAGCCCTTAAAATATTACCAATTTTTTAATCCATCACTATATCTCAATTTGTGCACATAATTTGTGTCAAAATGGCCTTTACATGGAAATATCCACATGACTTAAATTCATTTTGCACCAGACCACAAATGCGTTATCCATGCAGTTGCATATATACACTTTTAGTTGTACATTCCTGCATTCTAAAACAAGACCAAAACAAAAGAATAAAATCCACCTTATGAAGCCCATTACTTCTATGATATGTAAAATGATTTAGTAATTTAAAATATCAGAACCAGATAGACCCTAGTAAGATATGTTAACATTCACATTCCAGGAAGATTTTCAAATTTTCAATAAATGCAAAAAGTTCTGTGGTTTATTTCAATTCTTCAAATGGATTCAAAATGGATTTCCTTCCTGGAAAAAGGGTTATTGAAATATATTTGAAAGTCCCTAATGCCATTAATATAATCTAACTTACCATGAATAAAAGCTTTCCTTTATTAAAAATGAAAGTACTATGGACAATTACTCTAGCAATGATCTCAGAAAGAAAGATATTTAATTATCTTAACAAAGGATATCCATTTTCCCTTGTCCCCTTTCCCCACTACTACCACCACCACCACCACCTCCCCCTTTTTCAACAGCATCACCATTTGGTTCACAAAAGTAGTTCATTTCCTCTTGCTCTGCCTTGGAAATGATTATTATTAACTGCTATAGGTCAGCTTAGTGAGAACCACTCAGTTATTCGTATACTCTGATTTCTCTTTCATTGCCCAGAGAACTGACCTTATTGAATTTTAATTCTAGCTAAAACTTTTAAAGTTTTCCATGGTTCAAGAACGAATTTGCTAAGTGAACAAGTGAGAATGACAGTTTCTTTTGCAGTTTTTGACTTTTCAAAGCAGCATAGAAAACAAACCACTGCCTGGGAGGAGGATTATTTTCTTTCTGAGTTTTTAATCTATGTGTTCTTAACTGGAAAATATCGACTCTCTTTGTATTCATTTGGTGTCTTCTATCAGGGCCATTAAGGATCAGCAATTGTCTCTGATGCTTAAAACTGTTTTTTGTTTTTGTTTTTGTTTTTTATTTGTTTTTTTCTGAGTCTGATGCAACATAGATAAAGTCTATTCTAGTTATTATATTTTATCACTATGGTCGTTTTCAAGCATGAGAAATATGTATAGGAATGAAAGACTCCGTTCAGAGCAAACAGATCCACCAAAGTTTGTTTCTGAGATTTTTATCCCACCAATATTACAATCAGAAAACAGGTTTCCAGTGTGATTAATACAATAAATGATTTACAAGGGGTATTTGCATGACAATTTTTAGCTTAGTTTTGCCTAAATACTAAACCATCTTTGTATAGATGGAATCACTGAGCAACTGAATTACTCGGGTGTTAGTGAGAACATTCACCTATGCAAACAAGCCCGTGAGTAGACTGTCTGGATTTATAGACCCAGAACTGTAAAAGGTTAGATTGAACCTTGCATTTTCAGTAAGGTTTAAATCCCTATGGAAGACTCAAAGATCAAGAAAACAGTTAATAAATGAGAGCAGTAAGATTACTTCTAAGAAAACTATCTCTGGGACTGCTTTTTGAAAGGCAGATACTGATGAATGTCAGGGAAAAGATTACAGGTGTATCTCCTTTGTAACTATTATTGCTTAAACTCTCAACAAAGAAATGACCGTTTATTCCATATTTCTGCACACAATATTGCCATAGAGATTATTTTGACAAAAGAAATCACATACCATGGTCAAATCTTGAGGAAATATTCTTTAATATATATCCCCTTTCATGGAAGGTAACTATGCACCTTATCATATTAAAGATGGAAACAAGCCTTGCAGCAAACATATCGTCTTAACTTTGTTTAAGCAGCATTTTCTAAAATTAATTTTCTACAGAACACTATTTTCCAGGAATAACTCTTAACATTTTATTAAATTTTTTGCTTCTGATCTTTAAGTTCCAGTAATAAAATTAAAGCGATGGACTAGATGACACTGAAGGACACACCCAGCTAAATTTCAGGACTTTTGCTCTCTAAGAATGTTTATGGCCCACCTCTACCCCTTCCCACTGCTAACTAGTTTCAGCATTTATTATACTCAAGTGTAAAAGCTCCTTTACTAAGAATTTCAATCTTTTCTGCTTTTATGCAAAATCAATCTTCTTTTCTAGATACTTTTTGAACTATGAGAGCTTCTCCTGGGGCAGCATTCTTATCAGAAAAAAAAAAACCCTCTTTAATTAGTTAGAAGGCCAAAAATGTCATTTGCCAGAGTTCTCTAAAATATGTATTAGTTCTTTGATTCATCTCTCAAATAACCCATCCTTCTACCCTAACTTCTTAATTTTCTTATAAAGTCTATGGATTTTGATAATATAATAAAAAGCACAGAGAGTTGATGATGCAGTTTTATAGATGAAAAAGTCAAAAAATGATCTGACTCCTGAATAACCTTTTCAAATCATAACTGTCATAGACAACAGGCTTTCTCCCATTTTTCTCTCACTCACCTCTGATCTCAGTTCACATGGTGGTACAGGTTTATGAAACATCCATTTTACCCCTTCCAGTATTGGCAACCAACTGGGAGAAAATTCAGTCATCAGCAACACTTTAAGTCAAAACCTCAAGCAATAGATGTGAAAGGCAATGTGAGGCAGACTGTGGTATGTAATAAAAATGAAACCCACATTACTACTCAATAAAAATTCCCAAGATTTCTTAGCTTCTTGAAATTAATTAATTGCATGTAAGAAATTCTTGTTTGTCAGTGTGATCAGACCTGATCTGTGTTATTGGGAATTGTGACAGCAAAACACCATATACAAATCTCCAGTGTCTCTCTCTTTTTTTTTTTTTTCCTGCAGCTATAAGACAGGGAAGCCTCTGAAAGTGTGGATATCTCAAGAACTATATGGAGCAGAGCCCCCTGGTCACCAATGCAAGACAGGTAGGGTGAGTGAGAAATAAGCATTTGTTAAGCCATTGTGGCTGGAGTTATTATCACAGCCTAGCCTGATGATCGCCGAGTCTCTAATGGTTAAGCTTTATCTCCAGCTCCACAAAGAGAATGGCCAGGAGAGAGAATGTTGGACACACTCAATGCCGTGGAGAATGGGAAGTCTTAGGTATAGAGAGAAAGCATTTTCAGTGTCCGTCCATTTCTAAATGTGCCTTCAGCTATTCTCAACAGCCCCATTATACAATCATAAACTCCAATATTAAAGAATCTCTCAAGATTGTGTTATACATTCTTCACCATGAGGGCCCTACTTGACCATCAAAGTCAACATTTTGAGTTCAAAATGAGGAAAGCAACATTTTCCACCCCTTCTTTTAAATAATTCAGTCAAAACAAGCCTTCATTAAGTCACACTATCTTTATATAGAATGGTACAAATAAATGAGAATAAAATTCTAAAAATATATGTTATGATTTCTCAATAGGAAAATTTACTAAAGCAATGTCTAAGCCTTTTATAATTTTACTTACATTAGCCATGTTCTAACATATTCTTCTCAAGAAATGATTAAAAAGGCCCAAATTATTTTTATCTATATTTTAGCTAATAATGATATAAAAATAAAGTATGACTTTTATTACATCTTCTACTAGTAAGTACTTTAAATTTATTCAATATTAAAAATGTAAAATAAAATTGAAAAAATAATACATATCAGATTAGCTGAATCTAGCCATGTTATTAGCTCATAAGAGAGAAAAAAATGTCTTGTCCACTATTTTGACAAGAGCAAATAGAGTGTAGGTGAATTCAAGGGGGGAAGAAAAGACATACAAATAACAATCTTTCAAACTTCTGTTCACGAATATTGTTTTTTGTCATCACAATTGCACAATGAAATATGAAAGTTCAATTTCCTCTTCATTTCCTTTTAATAAAACTTCTGTTCATTTCATTTCTGAGAGAAGATTGAATCTAAATTACTTTGACTTCTCTTGGCCTAACTTTGGTGATGCTACCAGACATGTAAAAGGAGACATTTTTGAGCATCACCCATAGAAATAAAAAGGTATAATCACCATCTTTGTGTTCAGTTCTGGCTCTTTCTCCCCTGCTATATGAATCTTCCACAAGATAAGTGAGTGCTCACTGCATATTATATTACAATTTTTGCTCCACCTGTTAACCAACCTACTTGCAGAAAGAGTAAATCTATGAAAAGTCCCTTCCTTGGATTTTTCTGATCTATTTCAAAATAGATGCATTTCCTAATAATAGGAAAAAACCGGGTCCTCTTTGGGGAGCTATCCTTTGAATTTGCATTAATATCAGAAATGTTTTGGATGAACATCCATATTATGGGTCGAAATATGCCTCCAAAACTTATATTAAAATTCTAACCCCCAGTAACTCATAATATTATCTTATTTGGAAATATTGTCATTGTAAATACAATTAGTTAAGTTGCAATCATACTGAAGTGGGATGAGCTTCTAATCTAGTTTAATCAGTGTCTTTATAAAAAGGGGAAATTAGGACAGAGAGACACACGCATTAACAAAATCTCATGTGAAAATTGGAGCTGTGCTCCCATAATCAAGGAAATATCAGAAACTGGGAGAAAATTCTCAAACAGATTATTTTCTTATGCCTTCAGAAGGAGTATATGAACAACATGCTCTCAGACCTCTATCTTCTAGAAAAGAAGGACAATAAATATTTGTTGTATTACAGCAGCCCTTGCAAACTAATACAAACTCATAATCACAAACGATGCATCAGCTTTCAATGGTATCTTGTTGCTTAAGACAAACAAACAACGAGCTCTTTTGATAGCTCTTGTTACCTAGCTTCTGCGTACTTGTTCAGCCTAAGACTTCTTCCAAATAGTTTGATTCTCAAATTTTCAATCTTTGTTCTTCCAAATGTCCCTTCTTTCACCTCAGGCCTTTGATTATGATATTCCCTCTAAAAATAATGAACAAGATGTGGCATATGTGCCATCATATCCATGGCAGGCTCTGCTATTAACAATTTCTTAACATTTAACCTTCATCTGGTGCCTACTTTGTGTCAGGGACTACACTTCTCCATTGAAAGAAAGATGCAATACCCATCAAATTACCAGCAACATTCTTCTCAGTCTTCTTGAAAAGATCCTTCTGTGTTGATCTCATCAAACCATCCCAAACTCCAAAACTTTCTCAAAGCATGTCTTTCCTGGGGTTACTCTTGAGGCTAATAGTTCATTCCTTATCCTAATTCTTTTTTTCCCCCTCAGGCAAAATTTAATAGGCTTGCCTCTCAAGCAAAACAAGGGAGCAGAGTGCAGCATAGGGATTCTAGCTCGCTGAAGGGCACCACTCTTGTCATCTAAGGAAGCTGAAATGGGAAAAGGAGTGATTTGTAAAAACGTTTTGGTGGTGGGGTCTTCTCTCTGCCTGCTTGGTAAAATGTCATACCCTAACAAGTAGCCACATGTACAGAAAATGCAGATAAGCTTTGGGAGGAAATTTTAGTATTAAAATGAAGTCATAATGAGAAAAAAAATTGGTGAACAATCAGTTCCAAAAACCATCTAGTCACCAGGCAGCTGGATCCAGTCAGGTCCTTATTAGGTTGTGTTAGATAGAGTCTTGCTTCAGTGATCTAGGAGGGCATGACTCAACATTATCTTAATTCTATACTATGTCCACTGAATCACCTCTCCACTGAGGAGTATTCTTTCTTTCTCTTTCACTTATTATCTATTGTATGCTATTTACTGCATTATTATGCCAAAGATCTCTGTGTCTTTCTTGACCAAATGAATTATGAATACATGGATGGCAGGTACATGTTTTAGTTTATTTCTGTTTACCCCAAAATGTCTTCGACATAAAAAGTGCTCAATAATTACATTAAATTGAAGTATCATATACTCTTTGTGGTTAGGCTTACATTTTTAAAAAGCCAGGCATCACCTAAAACTACCAAGAAACATAATAATTAAACTACATGTCATTGTTATTTTTGATACATCATAGTTTTTATATTTTTATAAATTTGTGGAGTACAAATGTAATTTTGTTGCCTGCATAGATAGCGTAGTATTGAAGCCAGAGCTTTTAGGGAAGCCATCACTAAAATAACCTACATTGTACCTATTAAGTAAATTCTCATAATCCTCTCCCCCCATCTCCGGCTCCCTCACCCTTCCATGTCTCCATTGTCTGTCATTCCACATTCTACATCCATGTATACACATTATTTATTTCCCACTTACAACTGAGAACATGTGGCAATGATTTTTCTGTGTCTGAGTTGTTTCACCTAAGATAATAGCCACTGCTTCCATCCATGTTATTTCAAAAGATATGATTTATTGCTTTTTATGGTTGAAAAGTATTCTATTGTGTGTGTGTGTGTGTGTGTGTGTGTATATATATATATATACACACACCACATTTTCTTTATCTAATCATTTTTTGAAGAAGATAGGTTGATTCCATCTCCTTGCTATTGTGTATAATGCTGCAATAAACATGGGTGCAGGTGTCTTTTCGATATAATCATTTATTTTCTTTGGATAGATACTCAGTAGTGAGATTGTTAAATAGAATTGTAATTCTACTTTTAATTCTTTGAAAAATCTCTATGGTGTTTTCCTTAGAGGTTGTACTAATTTATAGTCTTACAAATAGTGTATAAAAGTCCCCTTTTCTCCACATCTTAGCCAGCGTGTTTTTTGTTTGTTGGGGACTTTTAATACTAGCCATTTTGACTGGTGAATGATACCTCATTGTGGTTTTAATTTGTATTTCTCTGCTGATTAGTGATGTTGAACATTTCTTATAGCCTGTTGGTTTTCTGTATGTCATCTTTTGAAAAATGCATTTGCCTATTTTTTAGTAGGGTTGTTTTTTGCTATTGTTGTTGAGTTGATTGAGTTCCTTGTAATTTCCTCAGAGTAGTGGCCTGTTGGATGCATAGTTTGCACATAATTTCTTCCATTTTTTAGGTTGTCCGTTCACTCTTTTGACTTTTTTGTTGTTTCACTGTGCAGAAGTTTTTTAGTTTAATTAAGTTCCATTTGTCTATTTTCGTTTTTGTTGCTTGTGCTTCTGAAGTTTTCAACATAAATTATTTGCCTAGGCCAATGTCCAGAAGAGTTTTCCCTAGGTTTTCTTTAGTACATTTAAAGTTTCAGGTCTTGCATTTTAGCCTTTAATCCATCCTAAGTTGATTTTTGTATATAGTGAGAGATAAGGGTCCTGTTTCGTTTTTCTTCACATGACTGGCCAATTTTCCCAGCACCATTTATTGAATAGGATGTGCTTTCTCCAGTGTATGCTCTTTCATTGCTATTTTGGGATACCCTGAAGGAAATTTCCATAGTGTTTCCAGTCAGTACATTTTGATTTTCAAAAAAACCTTTTTTTATTTCTCCACTCCAATTATCCAGGATATCTGTACTGAAATAGAAGGAAGTTTAACATTCATAAATATTTTTGCTTTAGAAACCCACATGCCTTCTACTTGTCCGCAAGTAAATTGGGAAGAAACTTGTCATATGTTCCCTTGCATTTCTAAAGACAGGAAAAGAATTTGTGATTGGATGTCGTTAAAAGGCCACATTTTCTATCCTAGGATATGCACTGTATGGGTCAGAACACTCTATCACCATCACCAATACCACCATATTTTGCAGGAAAATTACTAAGGTAATCAAGGTACATTCTACTGTTTCCACTCCCATAATCAAGTGAGTCACTTCAGTTATGGCTAGAGGCATTCTCTTAAAGATTTTCATTATATGGGCTTCTAGATTTGGAGTTTGAATACTAGAGATCAAATTTCAATTCCAGCTCTTTTTAGCCCTGTATCTTCAAGTAAATTAAATATCATAAAAATAATGAAAAAAAATTATTTTTGACAGGGTATTTTCTAGGAATAAATGAGATGATACTCTTGAAAGTATTATGTACTATTCAACTATTGGGTATGATTTCCATTTTCAGATTTTCTTCTCCTTTGGATAACCTTCCCATTTTGTCCTCTAAGTCATCCTGTTTGATCCAGTTAACATTTTCATCATTACACTATGTTTAAGATTACTATGTTAATTTTTTATATATAGTCATAATAATGTTCCTCCATGTAGACAGCTCCATGAATGCTAAGTTTTTACTATTTGGAATCTACTATGTGGTTTTTCCTCTGACATTATTTTTCAGATTGATTCCTTGTATCTTCTCTATGTGTTAGACCTCACCACTGAAAAATTACTTGGGGAACATTCTTACAAATTCACTAATGACATCTTGGTAACTAAGGCTCAACACAACAGAAACCAATTGTGGAAAGTAAACCTTCAGTGATGTAATGTAATTGAAACCCCAGCCTTATTTTAATGACTCTGGGACCTAATAAGTATTACATTCATTGCTAGTAACGTTAGACGATACAAGGTTTGGACAAATAACATTTCATTTGTTAAAAGTCAGATTTCCAGGTGATTTTTCTGGCTTCAATGCTCAGTGTTCAATGGTGTAAAATTTATTATTGTCATTGTTATTGACTTCTTCACATAAAATATATAGCTATAACATTCTGTTATTTAAATTAGCTATGTTTGCAAAGAGAGTTACAGCACTTCTGGAAATCTTCAAAAAGCATCTAGTACAATTTGTGCATAACCTATGTATTCAAGTATTTAGATTCACTTTTGGTAACATTTTAAATAACTTACTATTTATTCAATTAATATCTAATGAATCCCTTTTATATGCCAAGCACAAAAAAAAATTTTGACATATGCAAATACATAATGTAAGCATGTATACCTGTGGATATAAATAGCAGAGCCTTTAAAAATGAAGTCCACAGGGAAAATGTTGCTTTTCTTCCCATTACGCATACCTAACATTGCAGAATCTTAAATCAAATGAAATTCTCTTTGACAATTTGAACATAGAAAATGCCATGATATCATGAGGGATGTGTATAGCTACAGCCAGAGATAGTAGAGGTCTGTTTCAGATTAGAGGAAAAGGGATTTTTGTTGTTATAGACTTGCAAATCTTAAATATCTAATATTGAATGTAGGATTTTATATGATAGGATTTATTTTTTGTTACTAATTTAATAGACGACATATTTTCTAAAATCTGCATTTCAAAAAATTGTATTCAGCAGTTCCTCTAGGCGTTCAACATGTACTTCTTATACTGTTAGAGGTTCTCTTCACTGATGCTCCATTCACATCGCTGCACTTGGGTTTAATACATATTATATTTATGTGTTTTTTTACCTTTCATATGAGCTTTTTTAGTGCAAAGCTTTTCTTATTCATCTTCAGAACTTTTGCATCTACCTATCCATAGTGTTTGGCACACATTGTACACAAAACAAGACAGGAAATGATTAAGTGAATTAATAAATAACCCATAGCTAGTCTACTGTTTAAAGTAAAGGCAGTGTTATTACTATTGATTTTTACTAATTCTTCTCATTTTCTTATTCATTCTATTTATTGCAATTTTAAGTAAGGATATCACTGTAATATTTAATAAAACTAAATAAAATATATTTAACTATTTATCAGAAATTTCTCAATCACAATTTGTATCCATTGGTGTATTTATAAATCATTAAGAGCCAGCTCTACAAAAGAACACATTTTTTAAAAGCTTGATTTGTAGTATTTGCTGTTATCTGTGTTGTAATACGCTCAACATGGCTGATTTCAAGCTACCAATATGATGTTACTGACACAGAGCTGGGAAGAGATATGCACAATTGTACCACCTGAATCAGTAAAAGCAGGCTCCAGAACATCACTGGCTGTTCCTGTACCCTGTCCTGCATTAGTCACTTCAACTGGCTTTGCTGAATTGATACAGATTTTCAGTTGGTCCCTTGAAGGACTAACACCTGCACAGAGAGTTAATAAATCAAGGACATTAGGGTGGTAGACTGCCTGGTTCTTTTATTCTTAAAACAATACTTAAGATCATCAATAAACCACAAGAAAAATTACATGAACTCTTTTTCAGGAAGCATGTTTAAAAACTCATATAAAACCATAAGAAATACAAGATGGATACCTTTAGAATTTATTTTGGTTTGTGTTGAGGAAGGCTGTATTATAGCTAATAACTTTATCCTTTTAGGTAAAAACACATAGATTATTATCTCTTTTAAAAAAAACAACTTTATTCTCTTATGTTAACTGCTTCCTTCCTCATTTTTCAATTAATTTAAGCTTTGATTGTCTCTGGTAGTAAAATCTCAGAACTTGAAACATTTGAGGTATACCACATGTTTACATATTGATGCATTTTAGGGATGTTGGTTTCTGGCTTACAGTTATTAGAATCAAATCAGAAGAGACTAGCTCAGCAATTCTTTAAATATTCTACAACTGGAGCTTTGAAAGAAATCAAGAATAATGGGAGCAATCTAATACATGACTTGACTTCTCGAGATTCACTGGACTTTTTTAACCATAATGAACACATTCTAAAATATTTTATTAGTGGTCAAGTGCTCTGATTCCTTTAAATCACTATAGTGGTTAATGTACAAGGGAGAAAAAGATTCCAGATAGATATATGCAGATGTCTTTTATACTTTCAAAAAGTATTTGAGATTATTCTTTAAAATTCTGAAATATTAAAAATTTTTAATAGTAAAAAGTTAAGCACATAGATAGCAATATGTTTCTAATTTTGTTAATTACAAGTTATGTTTAGAGTTCAGTAAACAGGAACATTTCCTTCCAAGAGTTAAAAGTTTGGATATTTAAAAAAAGAAACAGGATAATTTATTGAATTCTGGTATAAAGGTTAATTTCAGAAGTCATGTCCCTCTGAAAGGAGGGTAAACAGAAATAAACAGTATTGAGACAGTGTCTTGGGTTGTTCAGGCTGCTATAACAAAATACATTAGACTGGGTAATTTATAAACAATAGAAATGTGTTCTTCACAGTTCTGGAGTCTGGGAAGTCCAAAATCAAGCAACAGATTTGCCAACAGATTTGTTATCTAGCGAGGACTTGCTCTCTGCCTCAAAGATGATGTCTTCTAGCTCTGTCCTCACATGGCAGAAGGGAAAAACAAACTTCCCAGCCTTCTTTTATAAGGGCACTTATCTAACTCATGAGGGAAGAATCCACATGTACTAATCACCCCCTAAAGAGCCCAACTCTTAATACTATTGTATTGAAAATTAGATTCCAATACAAAAATTTTGGAGTACATAATATTCACACCATGGCAGGTGGGGTTTCTCAAATTCCAATGACAGGTTACCATTGCATTCAAATTATATGTAAATTTAAAATAAGCTACAGTCGTCAAAACAGTCTGGTATTGGTACAAGAACAGACATACAGACCAATGGAACACGACAGAGATTCTGGAAGCAAAACCTTAATTTCTCAACCAACTCATCTTCAACAAAGCCTTTACCATCAACCACTGGGGAGAGGACAACC
>CAUYQG010148333.1:0-10738 GCA_963574415.1 Tarsius wallacei
TTTAGGAATCTCCACACTGTTTTCCACAGAGGCTATATTAGTTTACACTCCCACCAACAGTGTAGAAGTGTTTCCTTTTCCCCGCATCCTCTCCAGCATCTGTTGTTTTTGAGTTATTGATGATGGCTATTCTGACTGGAGGAACTCAAAACCACTCTGTGAAAAAGGTACCTGCACTTGTATGTTTATTGCAGCATTGTTCACAATAGCAAGAACATGGAACCAGACGTGCTGCCAATCGGAAGAGGACTGGATTAAAAAAATATAGAACATATACATGATGGAATATTACACAGCCATAAAGAAGGACAAAATTATGACTTCACAGCATCCTGGATGGACTTGAGTGATCTATTATAGAAACAAAAAACTGAGTATCACATGTTCTCACTCATAAGCAGACCTTGAACAATTATTGTAATACTATAAGAAAAGGATTGACAGTAACAGGAAACTGCAGGAGGGAGGGGAGGGAAAGGCTGGATTGGAAGTATTGGGAATTTGCTGGGGGAGGAGGCACACCTCATCAACAAAGATACCTGTATAATGAACATTTGTACACCTGACTCTGAATTGTACACCACATCTTTAAAATAAAAAAATTAAAAGTAAAAAGAAGAAAAAATGTAAATTCTTGTTAATAAATATAAGATATTTTAATAGACAGAGAGACA
This sequence comes from Tarsius wallacei, assembly GCA_963574415.1. Taxonomy (NCBI): domain Eukaryota; kingdom Metazoa; phylum Chordata; class Mammalia; order Primates; family Tarsiidae; genus Tarsius; species Tarsius wallacei. The sequence goes on from CAUYQG010148333.1 coordinate 675, forward strand.
ATGTTTCTAACCATATTGATAACATTGTAAAGCTATCAGTTCTTTCAATGCAATTCCAATAAAAACTCCAGTTCTATGTTAAGAACTTGTAAGCTCATTCTAAACTATATATGGAAGTATAGATATGGTAATTAAAAAACAAATACAAAGAGGGATGTTTGTTCAATTATAGATTAATATATATTATAGAGCAATATTTAATGAAAATAAATTTGGTGCTGGTATTGAAACACAAAAATATCAATTTAGCAAAATAGAAAGAATAGAAAAAGACTTGTGTATAAATGGAACTTGTAATATGATGAAAGAAGTTTCCAGAAACTAATGTGGAAAAGGTAGATTATTAGTTGGTAGAACTGGGCAAAACAAACTCACTATATGGACAAAATTATAATTGAATCCTTACTTTTTATCATATACAATGGAAAATTCAAGATGAATGAAAACATGCATGTAAAAGTAAAAGTATAAGTAAATGGGAGCAACCTTAGAAGAAGAGTTTTATAATTTAAGAGTATTAAAAACTTTTAAAAGCAGAACCAAAAAGCAAAATGCAAGTTACATAGAAAATTTGTGGATTTCATTACATCAAAATTAAGAATTTGCATTCAGTGATTGATGCTGTCGACAAAGTTAACGAACAGCAGATTAAGGAAAGATAATTTCCATATCTAAAACTAAAATGGATTATTATTATAATATACGTCACTCCTATAAATCAAAAATGGAAAATCCAATAGCTAAATGGACAAGAGATCTGAACAGGCAGTTCAAAAGAGAAAACTTGAATTACTGCCACCTCTATTAGGAGATGTTAAAACCTGTTCAAAAAGGCTTTCAAAGTTGGCTATGAAAGCAATTATATGAGAATGCTTACTGCAGCATTTAGTGGGCACTGAAGGCAAGCAACCTAGTTGTCTGTCACTGTGAGATAGACAAGACAGTGGAGATGACAAAGCATGATGTCGTGGAATGTACATTCTAAAACAACATGCAACAATTAGAAGCAACAAAACTTTTAACAAAACCAGAAGCACCACAGCAATATGGGTACATTATAAACACACAGTATTAAGTGGAACCAACCAACCAACCAATCAACCAACCAAAGTGTCTCTATATAGCAAAATACAACTTAGGTGAATTAAACGTGCACACACATTAACACTATGCATATTAAAATGATAACTACAGATTCAAAAATGCATATTAAAAGCATTGGGGGGGTAGTCTGTAAAGGTTGGGAAGTGCAATGAAATTAGAAAACAAGTACAAAAAAGAATCAACCAATATTCAAGTGTGAGATCTTGCATGAATCAAAGATGTTTTTAAGCCACGAACTAAATATAGTTAATTTAACACGAGATTTTTAAAAGTGATTCCTTTATCTCCATGTTATCTAAACAAACTAAAGCTTCTTTCTTTTTAGTTAAAATTAAACTAAAAGCAAAATTTCCTCTGATTATTTATTTTACTCTATAAAACTAGTCCTATGGCAAAGTTGTAGCTGAAAAATTCAGCTACAAATTCTGCAACTTGTAGAATTGATTTTTATGCTGGATGAAAACAAATTTAAAATATTGCCTATAAAATATTAGCTGAATTGAAACTTGTGTTTAAGCTCCCTGGAGCACATTCTCTCTTACTGCCTAAACATTTCTAATGATAATTCTCTTAACTACTTGGTCTTCATGCTAAGATTATCTCTACATTTGTGTGATAAAAATAATGCGAGTCTTAATGGGAACAATAGAATTTATAATATTATGAGAAAAGCATTAAAAACTGATATTTGTAATTTAATGTTAGAAGTTTTGCTTTTTTAAATCCAGAGATCAAAACACATTGAAGTTTTTATTTTGAGTGAGGTTGATCATGACAGCTTTTATTTTCATTTCATTGCATAATAAGCTTTATCTCTTTGTGTCCCAACAATCATTCTGTGTTCTTTGTAAACAAACCTCTTTAGAGAATGGCAGGATATCAGCTTTGTGAAGAGCGTGATGGAGTGTGCTTCCTCCAGCTTCTTCCTTCCTGTATCTCCTATGTCCTGACTTAGTGACTTAATGCCTACTCAGCCTAGTATGAAAAAGAAGCATTTAGATTCTCCTGATGGTTCCAAAATTCAAATAAGTCTATATGAACTTAGAGTTACATGCCTTTCAAATAATGAACATACTTTATTAATTCAGAGTAATCCAAGATTTGAAAGTTTCCAAGACCTTTTTTTACTATCATTTCAATAATGATAAATCTAGGGTCCTTAATGACTATCACATCATTTATGTAAAATGGATATTTTGACTACCCCCATCAGTTCTTCATTATAGTTCTTCCTTTTGTGATACCTACATTTTAGATATGTGATTTTATTTACTTTTCTAAAGGGAAATCCCTCAACCCTGTTGTATGAGAAATCTCCTGGATTTTGTTCACCAAGTATATATATTTGATCAACATGTCTAAAGTACTTCATCTTCACATATAAAGTAATCTTCATGCATAAAGCTTCATCAACATATATAAAGTACTTTGATATACAATTTCTGTTAGATATTTGTACATAAATATTTATTAATTTATAGATCTAGTCATTTTAATTTTAAAACTACAGTGTTAGAAAATTATGTATGTATGTGTATATATACAGATGTATTTTCCTTATACTATATGTATATATGCACATATATACACATACACACATATATGTGCTTTTTTTTTTTGAGTCGGAGTCTCACTCTGTCACCCAGGCTGGAGTACAATGGCATGCTCATGGCCACCACAGCCTCGACCAACTGGGCTCAGATGATCCTTCCACCTCAGCCTTCCAAGTAGCTGGAACTGCAGGAACAGGCTACCATGCCCGGCTAATCTTTTGGTTTATTGTAGAGACAAGGTCTCACCAAGCTGCCCAGGCTGGTCTCGAACCCTTGAGCTCAGGCAATCCTCTTGCCTCGGCCTCCCAAAGTGCTGGGATTATAAGCCTATATGTGCTTTTTAAAGTTAAAATATGTTCTCAAAGTAATTCTGCACATTTATCTTTTTACAGGTTTATTACCATTATAACCATCAACCTATAAAATAAAGGAAGAATTTAATTTGCCGTTGTTCTAACTTTCTTTGATGTTATAACCTGCTTGACATTGGCTAGTAAGCCTACCGTTTTTTCCATTGTGAACTAATGAGGATCTGAATCTACCTTGTAGGGCAGGGCTGGGAAGACTGCTATAGCCTGACCGAGTTCTTGTGCCTGCTGCTCCTTGCCCATCAAAAAAACCCAAAAAAACCCAGAATGGACACAACCATGACAGTAGAGAAAGAGTATAAGATCACAAAGCAGCTGCTCAAGGTGGATGGGAGATATTTCTCAAATCTATCTCCCCAAAATTCAGAGGATAAAAATTTTAAAGGCAGTTTGGTGGGCCAGGGGATAGGGACTGCTGATAGGTTTATGATGTAATGGAGGGGAGGTGTCAAGACTGTCTTCCTGTTACACAGCCAATTTCCAGGAGAAGGCATCAAAGGACCAGTGGAGGCAGGTTTCTGATTTGTGTTCTGGGTCCAGGTGGGGCCTTGGGTACATCAAGAGTACAAACTATGAAAATGATCTCAAATACCATTCTTAGGTTTCACAAAAGATGCTATCTATAAAGCAAATCCCCTGACCATCAGCTCCTACTCCTTGGGCAGAGAGCCATTATGGAGAGAACTTAAGAGGAAGGTATGGGGGAGGTGGAATCCCTGGAGATTGGAGCCACTCCTGTTCTTCAACCTCTGCTTTTGTATCTGTGCAGTCTTAGGCTCATTGTTTAAGGGAGAATATGTTTATCAGGCTTAAGGGGAAGCTTTCCCCAGGGGTCAGGACATTAAGATAATCAATTGCCCTCTATTGAAGTGAAAACATACTTAGAAACAACAGATTTGTTCATTTCTAACCACAGCTGCAACTTTCAGGGCTTGGGTTTCTTATACAGGCTTTTACCCTGTGGCCTGATATTAATTTTACATAGACAGTTTCCAGATTTTTGAGAGTAGAGTTGGGAGTTTGGTGGAGGTGACCTTTTAAAGGTTACCAGCAGACCAAATCACTGTCTTCAAGAGAACATTGGCTTTACTGGGGTGTATTAGGAAAGACACGTTAAATGATTATCTGATTAGGAATTTGCCGTAGGGTTTTCTATGTGAGTCAGGGCATTGGACTCAAAGACCTCTGAGGTCTCTTCTAGTACAGTCAGTGAAAGCCATGTAGTGAAATTGGACTAAAAATATTTCTAACCAAGACTAGAGATTCTTCCTCAGAAGAGAAGGAATATGGAGGTGTGCTCATAGGTAGCAATTTGATCTCAAATGACCTCATGCTGGGGAAGGAATATGTGAAACAACCCTGAAGATCATCCCCAAAGTCTCCAGACACCCTTCATGTGTCAGAGCAAGCTGGCAGGACTGCAGAGTCCCCTCTTTAGGGAGTTGCATGGGTGTGAGGGTCAAGGTTTGTTACGGTTCCCACAGTGAACAGAAGGCAAAAAGGTTGTTGGCTCTTCTAATGTCCAAATATCTGTTCTCTCATCAACCACATGTGAGTCGGGTTGCCTGGCTGCTGAAAATAGATGGTTACAATTATTACTCCTGTCCCTGGACTCCTGGCTTATGCGTTTTAGGATTAAGCCAGAGAAAGTTGAGGTTCTTGTCTGTCAGTTTTATTTCTAAGACTATTATGGTTAGACATTTATTTTCGAGTTTTCCCCTTCCTTCCCTCTTTTCATTATCTTCACCTTCCCTTTCCCTTTCCTATCTTCTCCTTCTTATTCTAGGAAACAGGGGGAACAAGCAAATGAGAAAAGATGGAAAAAGAAAATCATTAAGTTAGAAAGATCCTTGGAGGCAGGAGTTTTGGAACCCACTCTTTTATAATCTCATGCACCTCAGAAGTGGTGAAATGGATGTGCAGTCCATCAGAGAATGAAATGGATGTGCAGTCCATTCACTTGTTGAATATGTGCAGCCTTCTTACTAAGAAACAGTGAAAGAGTATCTATGGGTGATATTGAGGAAAAGAGATTAATTTGGGAATACCTGGAGAGTAGAGGGAACTGAAGTGACTCCTGGCTTTGTCACCATTTTACACATGAAGGGATAATAATAATGGTTATGTATTGTATGAGCCTGGGAGACGTACATTACACATAATACTTATTTCCTAGGACTGTTGTGAGGATTATATGAGTGTGATAGTTAATTTTATATATCAACTTGGCTGGTCCACAGAGTATCTGGATATTTGGTGAAACATTATTCTGAGTGTTTCTGGGAGGGTGTTTTAGATGAGATAAATGGATGGACTTTGAGGAAAGCAGATTGACCTCCATAATGTGGGTGGGCCTCATCCAATCAGGCCTGAATAAGACAAAAAGACTGTTCCCCCAACAAGAGAGAATTCTCCAAAGACTGCCTTCAGACTTCATCTGGAACATTGGCTCTTCCTGGTTCTGTAGACAACTGCCTTTGGACTTGAGCTCAGCTCTCCTGAGTCTTCACACTGCAGATTTTGGACTTCCCAGTCTCCATAATCACATGAGTCAATTCTTTATCATAATTCTCTTTTTATACACACATACACACACACACACAAACACACATCCGATCGGTTATGTTTGGAGAAACTTGACTGAGCTAACATTGTTATCCTTATTTCACAGATAGGCAAACTGAGACCCAGAGAGGACATATTGGTTTATGATGTAATGGGGAGGTGTCGAGACTGTCTTCCTGTTGCACAGCCAGTGTCCAGGAGAAGGTGTCAAAGGACTGGTGGAGCCAGGTTTCTGATTTGTGTTCTGGGTCCAGCATATGGTAGACTCAGCATGTAGTTGAGACATGATTCATGTCCAGGTATGACTGATTTCGGAGCCTAAACATTTATTCACTTTCCTCTTTGCCCTCAGGAGAAAATGAAGTATAAGAGAAATGATAGCTTCAGAATTATATGGCCAATAAGCCCAAACTTTGGGTTCTGGCTTCCAGTTCTGGCTTAGACTTCACCTGATAATCTCTGTGTCTTGCTACCATGTTCCTTTGTTCTTGCTTTTGGATAGGAGACAGGGGCAGTGCCGATTCAGGAAGGAAGTTCCCATGCAAATCAGCGGAGACAATCCAATCCTCCCCTGACTGATAAGAGCTGTGTGTTATGATAGACTGTACCATGGGGAGTCAGCCCCATCTGGGTCCTCTGTCACCTGCATCAACAAACACAGTGGAAATTGCCCTCAGGCATTTCAGTAAGATGTGTGACTTCTGTGAGGTTATCGGTCAAACAGTATATTTGGTTTTCAAATCAAGGCATCTGTAAAACCCAATTTGTCAGACTAATAAATTCAATTCGGAGTCACAAAGCCCTGCAAGAGGATTGGAGCTTTGAATTCTTATTTTTAAATGTTTCATCTCCAGCCCTGAAAGGAAAAGCCCTTTCCTCCCCCTCAAGGGTAAGATTGTCTCATTCTTCTGATTCATATTCATCTTTCAAGATACAGGGTTTTTCATAGTTCTTTTCCTTTTGAGAGTGGGCGTCTTTTTATCTCAGATTTAAACAATAACTTCATATCCCCAGGGCTTGACTGTTTCTGGAAATCTATTTAATTTCACAAAACAAGTTACCAAAGCATGTAGACTTGCCCAATTTCCATTTTAATAGTATCATCTCTACCTGAAATTTGGATTTAGATGAATACAGGCCAATGCTTGGAACATTCTGAATTTTGAACATTGCTCCTTTGTGGAAGGAATATCAATCTGATCAAAGTGCTTTTTAATTCAGGCCCATTTTTAGAATATGAAGGCAGGAATATAAAGCTGGAAAATCATCTGCTTCTCTACTGCTTTGAGTTTGCTAGAAAAAAAAATGGATGGACTGGATCACAAATTGCCTAAATGAAGAAAACAACAAGAAATTCATTTTGGGTAAGTATTTATGAGGTCTGTGAGACCTCAAGAAAGAAGCTGAGGGCCATCAATCACCTGTGGGTTCTGTGGCTTTTTTTTTCCAGCCTCAACTGCCTAGCCTAAAATTTTGATGAATTATGTCTTAACCCAGCTCACATGGGCTCAGCTATTAATTTCTCCCTCACTCCAAAGAAAAAGGATGCCATTGCTTGTCTCTAAGCTCATTTCTTTTCTGTTAGGGAGCAATTCACTTCTCAGAGAAGATGTTTTAGTGATTTTGAAAAAGCTTTTGTGTTTTTACCTTGCAGGGAGCAGCAATTCACTTCTCAGAGAAGATGTTTTAGTGATTTTGAAAAAGCTTTTGTGTTTTTACCTGGACAGTGGGTGGATGAGGGAATTTGCAGTCAGTTAAAATCCTTGCTCTACCATTTACTAGCTGGGTCACCTTTAAGATTAAGCTTTCACACGCTCTAGCCCTCAGTCTTCCCACCTTTGTAGGAGGTACAACGAGGCCTCCCAAGATGGTTCTGAAGGATGAATTAGTTGGTGCTTGCAAAGTACTTAGCACAATGTCTGACATAGTGGGTCTCGAAGAACCCCATCAACACTTTCATACTGATCTCATTTTTCCTTTATAATATTCCTACAGATAGGTGCATTACCTTCCACCATTCTTTTTTTTTTTAGAAAGCAGGATTTATTAAGGGGACAGAAAAGCTCCCACAGTGGGAGGGAACCTGAGGAGGTTGCCCCCACCACTCTTTTTCATAGAGATAAGAAATAGACAGGAAGTGTTTAAATGCATTGCTCAAGGCCATAAAATTAGTAGCAGATCTAGTACGATGTCCCAGCTTCTTCTTGATTTATTCCTATGATTTCTCTTTTTCTGAATTCTTTATGTAGGATCAGAACATGATCCACTAAAGGAAAACCCATCAGCTCTGACAGCTCTCGAAGTCATATCAATGGCCTATTAGTTCCTTCTAATGTGAAGCGTTGAGAAGGACATCACATCACTTAAGTAGTTGACAAAGATCATTTCGTTTGAATCTAATCACAAGAAATGATACACAATTCTAAGATGTGAAAAATTCTATAAGAAAACTGGATTTTATTCTTCAAAAACGTAAATACCATGAAAAGATTTTAAAAATGAAAAATATCTCAGCAACAATACACATGATTGAGACAATTAGGAAAAGTTGAGCATAGACTATAATATCACTGTGTTAAGGTAAAATTTCCTCTGTGTAGACAGTAGGAGAATGTCCTTGTACTTGGAATGTGTGTGCTAATGTATCTAAGGGTAAAGTGTCATGATGACTCCTTTCAAATGGTTCAGAAATCATAGTGTTGGGTAGATAAAGAGGTCTGATTTTCTGGGCCTGGATCAGGTACTCACATACCTGGGACTGGAATCAGCACCCCAGAACCCCACATCCTGAGGATGAAAGCTACAAAAATGAGAACTAGACAACTAAACAGATGTCTGCTTCCCAGATAATGTATGATCAGTTTGATATTTCACCAGGATCCCTCCGGAGTGCTAAGAAGAATGGATTGGCACAGGCAAAATTAGAGGCAGGGATGCTGGTAAGGTGGTTGTTAAAATAATCTAGGTGAAATAAAATGAACATGAACTAAGACAGTGGTAATGGATATGGAAGAGAGAGGACAGATTTGAGCCATAAGTATAGGCAGTTGAAGGTCTTGGAGATTAATTGGTGTTCTCTAAGGATTTCGTGCATATATAACCATGAGGTAGACACTAGGAGTGTCTTCTCATTATTTTATTCCCAACACTTTGTACAGGGCAGAGTGACTAGTACGTACCTAATAAATGAAAGTCATAGAGGCATTCAGAGAGAGTAAAGGGGAAATTAATTTCAAGTGGAAAAATCTGAGAAGACTCCTTAAAAGAGGTGTCACTTCAAATATGAGTGGGATATTGACATGCCACTAGTTAGTAAATTGTTACTTCTGAGAGGAGGCATAACATGATAGAAGGGAACAGGGCTGGATAGATAACTGAATTCTAGAGCTGACCATAACCCTGCCACATGACTTCAAAGAAGTCATACTCCTTCCCACTCCCACTGAGCCCCTGTTTCTTTCTTGTTAGAGTAAGGACGTTGAATCAGGTGGTCCAAAGTTTCTTCTGGCTCTTATATTCCATTTTTGTTTAAGTTACCTCAGAGGGTATGCTCTGTCTCTAGAATGTAGGCTCAGTTGACTAAATGACATTGGTTCATAATCATTCACTGAGCTTAGTGAGGAAGAGATTACAAAGCTGAATGGGACTAGTCTCTGATCTTGAAGAGACTGAAGTCCAGGAAGGTTGGACAAACTCCAGGCTGTACAATTAAATCCTGGTATCCCCTCTTCCAGTCCAGTTCTTATTCTATGACATCATGTTAAGATCAGATCATAGAAGAGTTTGACATAACAAATAATCTTTGTTCTGTTGTCTAAAGGTGTAGGGGAGTGAGGATTTAATTTTTGGACAAAGGCACACCATGATTCAAGTTATTATGTTAATATGATTATATGTTCCATGTGCATGTTGACACCTAGTGAAAACTGTGGCATTTAAAAAGTTGAATTTCAGAAATTAAATTCTTAAAAGTTAGTTAATTAATTTTAATTGACAGATAAACATTGTTTATATTTATCATTGCAACATGATGTTTTGATATTTGTATACCTGGTGGAATAGCTAAGTTAAGCTAATTAACGTATGTGTTGCTTTGCTTTTTGTGGTGAGAATACTTAAAATGTACTTCTTAGCAATTTTCAAGTACTAATACTATTGTTATATTTTTAGTAATATTACATTAATAACAATACATTATTATTAGCTATAGTCACCATGTTGTCATATAATGGCTCTCTTGAACTTATTCCCCCTGTCTAATTGAAAGTTTGTTTTTATTTTTATTTTTATTTTTTTTGAGTTGGAGTCTCACTCCGTCGCCCAGACTGGAGTGCAGTGGCCGCTCCCGCCCACTGCAGCCTCGACCTGCTGGGCTCCGGCGATCCTTCTGCCTCAGCCTTCCAAGTAGCTGGAACTACAGGCGCGCGCTACCACACTCGGCTAATTTTTTTGATTTATTGTAGAGATGAGGTCT
>CAUYQG010148339.1:0-21338 GCA_963574415.1 Tarsius wallacei
GCTACCACGCCCAGCTAATTTTTTGATTTTTATTGTAGAAATGAGGTCTCGCCAAGTTGCCCAGGCTGGTCTCGAACCCACGGGCTCAGGCAATCCACTCACCTCGGCCTCCCAAAGCACGGGATTACAGGCTGAGCCACCGAGCCCAGCCTGGGGTTTAGACTTTTAAAGGAATTAAAATACTATTAATAAGGGTGTGTATTTTTAAAGAAATATTTCCTAGCAATTTGGAATTGTTCATTAATAGATTTCAGTATGGTATTTCTGATAAAATTTGCTTAGAAGATTATTTTAGCAGCTTAACTAAAATACTAGGTATTGATACTTTAAAATCCGCTATTATGGTTCATGCTTTTCAATGCTGACACTGACAATTTAATAATTTTGAGTAGATGTTTTTCTAAAATAGAATACATGATTCTCTGCCATCTTAAAGAATTTAATATAACCTTAATGATTCAGGTTTATTAATGTTAAAATCAACATTAAATGATATCATATTCTTTTAAGATGGATATAAAGCTTTTGTGACCCAGTGCTGAAATGTCTACACTGGATCTTTGGAGTTCCTGTATTTTCTCAATAGCTTTTTATTTATTTCTTATTTGCTGCCAGTGGGCCTGCCTTAGTAGCCTCCCTTCCCCATGTGATTTGCTATTTTTAAATTACTATGATTTTGGAAATGAATTAACCAAGCTTGATGAGCTAAATAGAGTAAATGTATTTTTTTTTTTTAAATCGGACTTACTTCTGGCAGAATAAATGTATTCTTGAGTAAAGATTTCATTGATCATTTTGCATATCAATATCATGAAACTTTATTATATGAATTGACTACTTAGAAAGTTTGTAGTAAGCCCTTTAACTTCAGACTATTCTCTGAGTAGGTGATTTATGCTTTATGAGAACTTGTTGTTTCTAATCATAGCATGTAGAGTTCTTCCCCTTTTATTGAGTAATAGGTAATAAAAGATAACACAATAATAGGGTTATCATTACCAAATTATATATGGCTTAGAAAGTGTAAGTTACTTTTACTTTTTTTCCCCTTCAGGTATTTAATGAGCAGGGTTAACATGTACGATAGGTTGTCTGAGTCTGGCACCTTAGCTGCAAACTCTATATTAACTGATTCATGGAAGCAGTAAATTGGTGTAAGTTATTAGCTGTTATAAAACAAGGGAAGGAGGCTATGAGATTTTTCATTTCATTATTATTATTGGCCTTCAGAAAGTTGTATTCTATGCTAAATACTTGTGATTAAGAATTCAGAGAAGCTGGTTCGGTGGCTCAGCCTGTAATCCCAGCGCTTTGGGAGGCTGAGGTGAGTGGATTGCCTGAGCCCGCGGGTTCGAGACCCACCTGGGCAATTTGGCGAGACCTCATCTCTACAATAAATCAAAAATTAGTCGGGCGTGGTAGCATGTGCCTGTAGTTCCGGCTACTTGGAAGGCTGAGGCGAAAGGATCGCCGGAGCCCAGCAAGTTGAGGCTGCAGTGGCCGGGAGCAGCCACTGCACTCCAGTCTGGGTGACAGAGTGAGACTCCAACTAAAAAAAAAAAAAGAATTCAGAGAAGTAGAATTATCAAGACCTGCCCAATTTTATCTTTTCTCATTATTTTCTTTCAAAAATTTGAAGTTGTTTTCAAAGATGAATAAGAAAATGTTGTTAATTATCACCAGTTTATAGTGGTTTAAGTATATTCAGTATTTCAAATATTGTTGCTGGAAGGCCTAAATCTGGGAGCTAGAGTCACTTGGTACAGAATCAAAATTCACTGTCATACATATAGTAAGCTTAGATTCAACTACTGTATAATCTTCCTGGTTTGTGCCTACAGACTTACAAGCTGCTTGGATTTAGTTACTTGGAGATTTAATTATTGAAGAGTGTAAAATATTTGTGTTTTATCCTCAGTTTAACTCATTTGGTTATCTGTACTGTTTTCCTTTTGCCCAGTTACAGCCCATGGGAATCATAACTATACAAAAGCATTTTACCCCTTCTTTTACTCTTCAAGAGGGGAAAATTGTCAGAATGATAGCCAATTACCACAGAAAGATATACCCCAGTTTGTCTTTTGCTTATTTGCTTACTTTGCACTTCACACCATATATACTGCCTTGGTACCTCTTCCAGTGGCAGACTTATTATTATTATTATAGGTGGCAGCCTATTAATAGCAGCTTTGGAGCGAGCATAACTATCTAGCAACATAAGGGCTTTCCTGGATGCCTGCCACACCTGATCACGCGCAGCCAATTCATGACATGAGAGCAGCTAACAGCTGCGGAGAAGAAGAAAGCCAGTGGGCAGTTTGGTGACATGGTTGGTTTCAGTGTTAAGTGAGATTCAGTGATATAGCAGGTACAGATCTCTAAAAATGGACCACCGGACTGCGAGCACGCGATCACTGTTTTCTTTCTGATTAAAACTCAGGTTACAGATTTTTAGAAATCTTACTTGACAACCGGTAAATCAGAAATTGAATTCTGTTCAACAGGGTCTTGAGGCTTGTAGTTTGGTGCACTGCTTTGCTTTAATATGTGTTTTCCAGTTGGATTTGCCAGTGTGTGTGCCCAAGAATATACACTTACAAACCCTCACATACTTTATTAATTTTCCTTCATTTACGGTTTGTTCATCATGCAGTGCTTGTATCTTGTCAAAGATACTGTCTTGTAAATTAACCGTAAATGAGAATAGTTAGAACAATAATGCAATCTTAAGATGTTTATTAAAGGGGCAACCCAGTCTATGGAATGATTAAAAAGTCCCTCGTTACTTACATATATAAGTTTGAAAAGGTGTGCTGTTCTCAGCCTCAGTTACACAGCCAGGTGTGGTGTGTCTTCCACCGAATACTGCTTTTTATTCTAGAAGGTTGGACTTGTTAGCCTGTAGTTAAACACTTCATACAAAGTTACTTTCAAAAATGTGTATTTCAAAGTCTAGTTGAATTATAGTAGAGATAAAATTTATTTTAAGGATAATCTTGCTTCCTTTATACTGTCATTATGTGCTTGATTGAATTAAGGAATTCATATATAGTTTTACTTTTCTTAAAAGTTGCAAAATTGTTTTTTTCCCTAGGAAGATGAGAATGTGCCCACTGCTCCTGATCCTCCAAGTCAGCCTTTACGTGGGCATGGGACAGGCTTTTGCTTTGATTCCAGGTAATTTTCTCTTTCCTTTGTAGAATTTGTATTACATAGGCCAGTAGTTCTCAAAGTATGTTCCCTGAGAACTTGTTACAAATGCACATATTTGGTCCCAGCCGACTGAACCAGAAATTCCAGGTGTAGGGTCTAGCAGTACATGTTTTAATGTGCCCTCTGGCTGATTCTGATGCATGCAGTCATTTGAGAACCTGTGCCATAAAAACCCTTAGCTGTCAAACCAAATGCACTGTTGGGAAACTGAGAGTTGTATTCATCCTTAAAGTTTTACAAAAGGAAATTTTTATTAGTGCAAATTTGAAAAATTCTTAGCACTAAGCCTCATTTCACATAAATGCGATTAGATTTTAGGGGTTTTAATGAAATAAAGGTTTTCTCTGTCAATCTAATTGTAAGACTAAGTTTAGAGGCTCTATAAGTAGATTACACAATTGTCTATAGCAAGCTCTAGAAGCAGAAAAAGGTTTCTGGAGGAACTAGAGACTTTCAAGGTAGGTTGTTTAGTATGAATATCAGCTGACTACATAAATGTAATCTTGTTATATGCTGACAGTTACTGTTAATACATAAGTAATTTTCATTTTCTTCTTTCTTCAAGCTTTGATGTTCACAAGAAGTGTCCCCTCTGTGATTTAATGTTCCCTCCCAATTATGATCAGAGCAAATTTGAAGAACATGTTGAAAGCCACTGGAAGGTGTGCCCAATGTGCAGCGAGCAGTTCCCTCCTGACTATGACCAGCAGGGGTTTGAAAGGCATGTTCAGACCCATTTTGATCAGAATGTGCTAAATTTTGACTAGTTACTTTTTATTTTGAGTTAATACAATATAGCAGTTAAAAAAAAATCACCTCAAATAGTCCACTGAGGAGACCACTAAGTGTCACTGTCATGCACTCTCTACTGCACTTTTTCTGACCAAGAGCTACTTTGAGTTTGGTGTTATTAGGATCAGGGTCATCTTCTCCTTATCAATAAATGTAATTTTAATCTTGTTAATCTTACCTGCTTTAAGAGATGTTCTTGTGTATTCCTATCTTTATTTATTCCCCAGTTTGCAGAATTGTATGAATAAAGGAAACAAGGATTATTTTAAATGTTACCACACTAAAAAAGTATGTATGTATTAGTGTGCTAGATTATTTAGCAGAATATTTACAAGTTTCTGTTGACCTTGTTGATTGAGCATGACTACTAAATATTATATAATAAAAAGCATTTATCATAACAGTCTCGTGAAGTAATTCTTTGAATATAGAAGGTTCCATAATTTAGCTCATGAAGCATTTTTAATATTTAAAAATGGAGCTGCAAGTCAAATGAGATCATACTTGCAAATATCCTTTTCATATGTGAAATGTTGGCTTTAGGAATTAATAGAGGGCATATTTTGATATTTTTATGAAAAAAATTGAGACTAACCTGAATGATTATTTTTAAATCATCTTGAAGTTGTATTTATACCTACTGGGAAAATGAAACAAGATATATCAGTATAATTGTTTTCATATTAAATGATCTCATAACAGTGGTGTTTGTGGTGTGGCATAAAATCATGAGTGTATATCAGTATCTTTTTCACATTTTCCTCATGAGAATATAACTTTGGGATATTCTCAGTAATTAAAAATGTGTAATGTATAAACCCAAATTAATGTGTTTCTAAAGTGGTGTTTCTGCTGTATGGCACTCTCACCAACATTAAAGAGGACACATTTTCTGAGATCTGTAATTCCATTTTTGTCAAATTTATTTGTGAGAGTTTCTCACTAACCTAACATCTTGAGCATCTTGGTTTGGCCCCTTGAGATACTTTTGAACTGTATTCCTTTCTCTCTCATAATGTGCATGTTAAGAATTTACAGCACCAACTCTTGACTTTGCTGCTTTTGTAATTATCAAAATACTTCTGGGCAAACTAGCTATTTAAGATGTTGACCTGATATGTAGATTTGTTGGCATTTGGGGGTGCTATATGTGAACTGCAATATATCATGTCACTTATATTTGTTGGAGCAGAATTTGTATATTGTTGGAATCCTTTAAAAGGTTTTTGAGTCTAGGGCAAAACTGGTATTAGGCATTCAGCTGTTGGACTGTGGCAGTCCTAGAAGGCAATTGCATTGAAGACTCCAAGTTTCAGCTTCCTGATAGGTTATATGAAAGATGAATATATTCAGGTAAATTACGTTCAACACCAGTGTTTTTGTTGCAGTTACAATTATGGACCAAGCTAATCTAAAAGTATCCTTTGAATATTACAGAATTAGTATTAGAGAAATGAGACTATTTATCTTACTAGCCTAGAAATGATTTTTAAATAGTTTTTGGGCTTAAGCTTAAGATAAATAATTTGTTATTGATAGAAAAATAATGCAGTCTAATCTAAGCAAACATGTAAGGGAATAAAATCTACATGCATCAACTAAATTCTGCAGAATAACAGGCAGCCTAAGACAGAAAAGGCACTGAATGGAAATGTTAGTTCTCACGGCAAACTTGATGATGGTTTTCATAATGGACACTAATGAAGATAAAGAGCCATGTTCATTCTGGGTCAGAGGCAGTTTATTTTAAATGTGATTTCATTTACATTTATAAGCAGCTTTTCTTGACAGGAATTTTTATTAAGTTGCCTTCAGTTATAAAACAAACCTTTGTCGCTTTCAAACTTAATGTGCTCTGTCCCCAACAAAACATATGAAAATATAATTTAAAGCACAGTTTTCACAGACACAGTACAATACATTCACTATACACGGTATAACAAAATATTCCCATCCTTACCTGTTTAGTAATACTGTCACAATGAATAAGTAAATAGAAATTGGAATTTTTTTATTGAAATAAATTTAACATGCACAATGACTATTTTATGACTGTTTAGCTGTTGAACTACTGATCCAGCCTACATTTTTTGCACTAGAAGGAGCAAAGCTAAATAATAATTGCTGGCCTAAAAGTTTTTTTGGTCAATTATAGGTGGATATGAAATAGCCAAGTAGGGCTTTCTTACACACCAACTAGTTGCTTCTCATGTCTGGATCACCCTTTTAAGCACAGGATAACTCTGTATCTTCAGGACCAACACCACTCTTCAGAGATCTGAGCAAATTTTTAGAGGGCAATGTCTTTAGAAATACTTTAAAATCCCTCATTATGAGGGATTCATAACTTATGAGCATAGAAGCTAACTTATCTGGCTAACAGAATTGTCATCTTTTCAAAATGTGTGAAAATTGAGGAGGGACCCCTGCTTCCCAGCTATGTGTAACATAAGACTTTTCATCAACATGGGAACGTGGGAAGAAACTTACTTTATAAGCAAATTGAGTTTGCTTTTCACCAGTTTGTTTTGTGGGCAGTTAGCTGTCTCAAAGCAATGTTCATTGCATAATCAGGCAACTGGTAAACTCTGTGTTTAAGGAATAGCACTTGGGAGAAAAGAACACTCAAGGCATGATGGTACTGTCGGTGAGGAAAAACTTCAGGAATGGTCCAGATGTAGGTTACTCTAACGGGTCGTATTAGTCACGCGTTTCACCACCTGCTGCAAGAAGCACTTAATTGTCAATAAGGCTCATTTTCGTATTTCGGCAAAATGTTTTATAAAGCTAAACAGACATTTCCAGTAGGAATGCGGACCTCTACAATATGGAAAAAGTGCCTTTAAAAAAAGCCTTAAGAACACGATGAGCATGAAGAAGAGGCAGTCGGGGTCTTAACACAAATGTTATTCTTTGAGACTGCTTAGAATTTGAGTTCTGATTTGCATCCCACAGGTTTGGTTAGGGCAGTGGTTGCAAGCATTGGCAACACATAAATGTTCAGTTGTTGGCAATAGAGAACTACAAAGTGCTTTAAAACTTCATCTGAAGATAAAGACGTAACTAAATTTCATACACACAAAATTTGCACTTATTTAAAAGTGTTTCCTAACAGATTTCAGGGAAAAGTGTATCACTAAATTGGTATCTTGGTCCACAAATATCAATAGGCATAAACTGAATCCTTTGCACACAGCAGGCACTCAATGAATGTGTGTTAAATTAATGAGGAAACTGAACAGACTTATTTTGTACAAAAATGCCATGTATAACACTAAAATGACTGGTAAGTCAGATGGCGAGATTTTCAGCTTTTTAAAGGGCAAAAGGATTTGCAAGATAATATAAAACACAAAGCACACCTTTTTATGTATGTCATTTAAATATGAAAATATTTTTAGCATATTATGTTAAACATTCTTTTTTTATTTATATTTCCATTACCTAAAGTCTTTCTACTCACAAATACTAACTCCATTATGTAAGGCATGGTAACCAGTTTGATAATGAAGGTATTATTTTGGTTTGAACATACGTGAGTTGATGTGTTGAAAAACTTCAATCACATTACAATCTTGGAAAAAAAAATCTCAGTGCCAGCCCCTCCTCCCCCCAGTTGATACACTGCAATACAACTAAACTATGCAACATGCCCTCAGTTTTATTTTGTTTTGGGGGAAATGTGCTGAAAAACCTAGAGCTTTTTTTGTTTAGCACCTTATATCAAAGTAATGAAAATGGATATGATGATTACATGTGCAAATGTACAAAATCATTAACTCTACAAAGATACATCATTCCAAAATTACAGAAAAAATTTAAAGCATGCATTTAATTCTTTTTCTTTAAAGGGTTGCTGAGTGCTTCCCCTGAAAAAAAGGTGGCTGTTTTCAAAATCAGCAACTGCTGGTGAGGATTTCTTGGCACAGTTATGACCAGCATGTTATTGCTGCATCTTCCTGATAATCTCAGCCGACACTGGGGGATGGAAATTGATTGTGTGGTGCCGCAGGCCCTGAGCTGTCTTGTAACTCTTCCCACACCGACATTTGAATGGTTTGCGGACACGAATCTGTGTTCTGTGACCATTCTTAGCGTGGTACTTTATGCCATTCACATTCTGTGGAGGAGACAAATATATTACTTATTAGATGGAGTCACACAATGTCTGTCAAACTTGAGAAAATCTCACCATGGGTCCGGGTTGCAGTTAAGACACCTTCTGGGCGGCAGCTGTTTAGAGAGTGGGCTCCCACAAGGACTCTAGCTGTGACCCTTCAAGGACAGTCTGGTGTGTCAGTCATAGGCCGTACAGTCGCACACAGTGACACAGGGAAATTTCAAGTGTGCCTCAATTACTCTGAAAGTACTGAATTCTTCACATTTTACATAAAATATGTATCTAGGACTCTCCGACTAAGGAAAATCATCCCTGATTCTTTTTTCCATTCTGAAGAAAGTTAACAGTGAGCAATCCTATAAAAAGACAATCAGGATGACCAACAAAATACTCTTCTAAAGAAAAAAACAGATTAGGGCACATCTCAAAGTATGAGACTTGTCTACATTTTTTATTTGGAAACTCCGTTTACGTCTTCTAAACAACTGTGGTAACAGTTCCCTAGCACATCCCTAGAATTTTTGTCCATTTCCTGCTCTGCGTTAAGCTGGTGTCTCTGATGCCATCGTGGGAATTACTTGTTTCTCAAATCCTTCTCTGCCCCAGCCTAGCTGCACATGTCAAATAAGCACCTGTGGTCAGTCTGAGCCCTACCTTTACCTAAGGATTACAGTCCAAGCCCACAATGAACACTAACAGTTTTAGGTTATTTATGTAATGTTAGTCTTACCAACAAAATGCTAAGCCTGGATTTCTAAGTGGATGTTAAGATTGGCAAAATGCTTTCTGGATTTCTGATAATTGCTTTTGCTGGCTCACCAACACTATGTAAGCGTCCATTCTATGTGAGACTCCTTGTTAAATGCAGATTTAACAAACACTATTGCTCATCCCAATGAAATGGTGAGGAAGGGGGCTCAGGTCTTAAGTAACTGGTGGAAGATTTGAGAAATAATGGCAGAGGTGATCTTGAGCACAGGCCTTCGTTGCCAAGCCAGCTGTTGCCAGAAGAGAGTGAGGGAATAGAGAAGAAGTGGCCTGAGACATGCAGTTACTGAGCACAGATTATTAGAAGAGTGGGCTGTTTCCTAAAATATCACCTAAATTCAGTCCTACTGGGCCCAGTCCGAAGCCCAACTAAAGGATTCCGGCACAGTCTTGTTCCCACTCCTCACAGCATTGTTCTCACTGAGCTCCAAGGAAACAGCTCCTTGCTGTTGTTTCAAGAGTATCTAGCACAGTGCCTGGCACACAGTAGATGCTCAGTATGTTTTTGTGCCTCACTGTACCGGAAGAAGTTGAGAGGGTTGCTATTAAAGATGTTTGGTGGTTATTATGAATACATTTCCCTCTTAGAGACTTGCAGTGCACGTTGATATTTTTGAGAAGTCCTTTGGTAGAGAATCCTGTTTGACTGTTGAACTCAGGGGTGCCAAACAGTCACCAGTTGGCTATGTTCAGAGTCTGGAGGTTGCCCAGTGAGTTGAAGCAGAAGGACAGATACCATGTGCTCTGAACGCCTGGCTCTGGGCCTTCCTGCATCTGCCCTCTCACGCGAGCAAGGAAGGACCTCATCTGTGCTGTTAAAAGGCATGCTGGGGGTCAGAGCTTGTGGGGCAGGGTGTGGGGAGGGTGGTGGCAGTGGTTGAGTCAGGCCCACTGAGCATGAGATGGGTAGCTACGCCCGGCTGCCCCCTGCATGTTCCAGCCATCCCAACTGAGGAACAGGCACACGCATGAAGAGGCCCACTTGTGCATCTAGCCCACAGGAGCCCTCAATGACTCCAGCCCCAGTTGGTGTCTTACAGAACTGCGTGAGAACCACTTCCGGTGAGAGCCAGGCAAGCCACAGAAGTGTGACAAATAACTGTTTAAAGCTGGGAGGAGAGAGGGAGAAAGGGAGGGAATAATAATTTTAAGACGATTAACAAAAACTTCTGGCTGGGTGCAGTGGCTTATGCTTGTAATCCCAGCAATTTGGGAGGCTGAGGCGGGAGGATCACTTGAGCCAGGAGTTCAAGACTAGCCTGGATAACAAAGTGAGACTTCATCCGTAAAAAAACATTTTAAAAAACTATATGGGTGTGGTGGTATGTGCCAGTAGTCCCAGCTACTTGGGAGGCTGAAGCAGGAGGATTATCTGAGCCCAGGAAGTTCACTCCAGCCTAGGAGACAGCGAGGCCTCAACTCAAAAAAAAAAAAAAACCAAAAAACTGATATAATCCCTGTTAACATGAATTATTTCCTTTCAATATTTCTTCTAACGTATGTAAAATAAATTTAGCATCTTTTTTCCCACTTACTGTTACTTTGTGAGCATTCCCTCACCATTAAGTATTTTTTAATTTTGTTAAATAGGCTGCTGTGTATATAGATTTGTCTGTCCGCTGCTGAAGAAGACAGCGGAAGACTCCTTCAGAGAAACTTCCATGGGGGGCTGGTTCTGTTTTATACTTCTTAAAAGAAAGTTACAAAACATCTTCAATGCTCACCGTTCTAACACAAAAATTATCAAAGGAAAAACTGGTCGGGTGCAGTGGCTCACACCTGTAATCCCAGCACTTTGGGAGGCCGTGGCAGGAGGACTGCTTGAGCCCAGGAGTTCGAGGCCAGCCTGGGCACCATAGTGAGACCTCATCTCTAAAAAACCCAAAAATTTAGCCAGGTGTGGTGGCACATGCCTGTAGTCCCAGCTACTCAGGAGGCTGAGGTGAAAGGCTGGCCTGAGTCCAGCAAGTTGAGGCTGCAGAGAGCTGTGATTGTACCACTGCACTCTAGCCCTGGACAACAGAGTGAGACCCTAACTTACAAAAAACAAAAACAAAAAACCACGCCTCAATGTACTTCAACCCATATTTAAACCCAATTATGAGGTGGGGAAGTCTTTTCCAGAAGTTAGAAGAGCGAAAGTGGCACAAGGTGGGTGGGATCGATGGTGCCTGGCCTGGAATGCCTCTGGATGAATCCAAGGAATGGCCCCTGCCACCACTTCGGGATTCCACATTTTCCTCCCCCGCTTGTGCATTTAGCCTTTACTCCTTTGGCTTTTGAGCATGGACCACATCCGAGACCTGTGCTGGGTGCTGTGTAGGTCACAGTGAGCTTTAAGGGTCATGGGGCAACAAGGGAGAGGACACCTCAAGTCGAAAAAGCACTTGGGAAGGTGCCAGGATGACAGCTTTGCCTTCGAGGCGCGGTCTGTCTGGGAGATTGGTAAGGGATCTCAGAGGAGGTGGCCCTTGCACTGTGGCCTTGAGAAAGGGGCGGAATTAAAATGAGAGACATGAATGGAGAGAGGAAGGTGTGGGGGACCAGAATATGCCACCCCGAAAGGTACCTCTGCTAGAAGGATTGTTCAGCAGCTCCAAGAGAGCTCCCTGCCCCCCTCTGTTTGCCTAAAAACATACATTCACAAAGACAAAAGGTTTCGCACCCCCATCTTCCAGGGGAACAGTGGTGAACCACTGAAGACCCTTAATGGCCTAGAGATGGAACCAAGGGATCTATGCTAACAAGCTTCACTCACAAGCCTTTGTCTGCCTTCCCACAAGTTGCTGCTTCTGGAGACTCAAGGTCCCTTTCCTTTGTCTCATCACTTCACTGGAATGTACTCTTCTTTGTGGAAGATGCTATACAAGCTGGGAACTCAAAGCCACCTCTCTGAGAACTACTCATTCCCATGGAAATAAGAAATAGACATGTGAATACACTTGTTTTTCTCTTGTAAATCTCTCTTTTGTTACAGGATCTGTTACAACTAAGAATTTGGGATGGTTGAGGAAAAAATATTTTTTCTCCCCTGCAAAGGGAAGCGGATATCCTAGGCTAAGGAATTGGCATGAGAGAAAAATGATGAGACTTAGCTCTACTGCTGGCTCCTCTCCCACTTCTACTGGGGTATGACATCTGGGGAGTTAGAAACCTCATCTTCTCTCGGCCCTGTAATGCCAGTGTCATGGTGAGGACAGCTGATCCGGAATCAGCGCCCAAGAGGCTAAACTGGCTAGAGACTCCTGCCAACAGGAGAAAGAAGGGAAGAAAAGTCTGACTTGCTCTGGGAATAAACAAGACAGTGGCACTTCTGGATTCTGCCTGGCTCCACCATCCACCAGCTCACTGCATCCTTTTTTCACTCGTACCCAAGCCAACAAATGCAGTAAACAAGAAGAAAAAGTTAATCATAGTAGAGAACACCGCTGCCCAACAGCCAATAAATTCTGAGCAGGAAGAGTCCAACTAAAGCTTTAGGGAATATGACCACACTCACCTCAAGCACATGGTTAGAAGGGTATAGTTACATGTCTGCTCATGGCCTGTGTATCATGACTTGGCAATCTGGCTCAGAAAAGGAAGCGCGTGCTTCCCTCGTGGAGATCAGGACCACCAGTCGCCACCCATGTCATCTGTCAGTGAGAGGTGCTGAAGCTGGTGGCTTCTGCTGCCCAAGGTTCACTGGATTTTCTCTTGTCCTTAGATGGAAAGAGGACGCTCAAAAATGAACCTATGAACCCAGACAGAAGACTGAAGGGGAAAATTGCTGGAAACCCAAAGGAACAAAAAGCAGAAGAATAATGACAAGAAAATAGAATGACGAGGAGAAAAGGAAAAGAAAAAGGAAGGAAGCGAGAAGAGAGAGAGAATGCCTCACCCTCTGTGATCAGGAGAAAGGCTGTAGTTTATGTTCCCCTTTTTTTGGCCAGAGGTCGACCTCAGTACAGGCCATTATTTTGCTCCCTCTTTTAACATGGCTGACAGGCAAGACGTCCCTTAAACAGTGTTCAGGCCCTTGAGGGAAAGCACCACAATGGCCGCAGCAAGGAGGGACAGCTTGGGTATAACATAGGGAACCGGCACCCGGAGCAGGCCGGGGACGATGATGCCTTCTCTGTCAAGCTTTTTCTACTGTAAAAGAAAGAAGGAAAAAATCTCTGTCTGCGATGCAGTGCTGCCCTCTGGGAAAATGAGATTGTCTAAGGATCCTGCAGGCGCTCTGCATCCTGTGGTAACAACAGGGCAGCCCTTCCCCGCTCCCACCTCCAGGCCTTCACAACACACGGAAAACGCACAGGTGCCTTCTGAGGCCTGCTCTGACCTGAACACAGTCATTCTCAGCAACCCCGACAGACTGCTTACATGCATCCTGGGGGTTCATTTCACATTAAACAAGGAGCATCTGGACTTGGCATGACAGGATTTTAACAGTACACAGCACAGGTGAAACCTTGGAACGCTACCTTTCTGGTACATTCGTGCAATAGCAGCTATAAAACGTAGTGAAGTCGATTTGTTTTAGTGTTCAGAGACACATATTTAAGAAGGGGCAATATAAAAAGTGCTTATGCTATCACACATCTTTCAAGCCTTTTTAAAAAACAGTCAGTCTGCTGAGCTATGAGGAAATTAGCATATCATCAAACGTGCCAGGTACATTTCTGAATTTTTATTTCTATCTCACAGTTGGATTTTAAAGAGCTGCTAACACCTCAAGGGAAAGTCTGCAATTTTGTTTTTTTAAATGCTCTCTGGACCCACATCAGAATATTGTGCGTGTTTCTCATTGTTTTGTCCCTTTGAGTTTTCTTAATAGAAAGTTTAGCATCCCTGGCTGCTCATGACACCTGGAGTCAGGCCCTCAGAGACATGGGTCAACAGCAAGGAGGCTCAAGCTGGAGTGGGTGGTTTGGTGAGAGAACTATCAAAGCCCCTTTCCCTCCTGGTCCCTTTTCATGCCAGTGGGCAGAACGGAGCAAGAACCCTCCCAGCTGGAGCCTGAAGACTCTGCCACATTTTCACAAAGGGCTCTGGGAACCAGCTGGGGCTCTCACAACTTCAAAGTGGTCTTCTGCGAGCCACCTGTCGAGCCATCTACTGTGGAAGGTGTTCAGCAAATAAATAGTTGACACATTTGATAGTCTGACAGGCCCCCAATACGACATGAATTTGAAGAGTATCAGAGACATGGTTCTCCCACAAAAGATCTCTTCTGACCTCCAAGCTCCCACCTAGGTCAATAAGAGGGAAAACTGCCCCAAGTACCCAGGATCCTGGGGCCAGCATCCCCCTGAGGGCTGTTCACATGCATGTGTGTGAAGACCGTGCAACCAACGAACACGGGAGAGGCAAGCATCCCTCCAGGCCCACATGCTCTCCTTAGAATTAAGAAGCTGCTGCTCCTCGATGTGACACGTGCCCTTTGCTGTGCAGTTATGCCACACGAGGTGGCGCCTCCATTACCTTATATCTCTTTTTGCATCCAGGAACCGGGCAGGCAAAAGGCTTCTCTTCCCCTCCGTTCATGCACATGGAGCTGAGGATGGCTTCGGAGCTGATGGCGCTCTCTGTGGTCCAGGACTCATCGCTGTCTGACTCCTCGTAGTCCACCTCCTCCTCATCGTACTCACTGCCTGTGGGGGCAAAAAGAAGGGAGTGTTGGGGTGGTCACCTCCCTGCAGGCTTGCCTGGCAGGCCGGGACAGCAGGAGCAGCCGTGGCAGGGTAGTGCCGGGCACCGAGGGAGGCAGACAGTGGCTCCCTGGGACAGCCCTGGGAGGAAGAGACCCACATTCCCATCTAAGGGACCAGGGCAAGGGCTTCCCAGCAGTTCATGGTTGGGAACTGGCTGAGTAAAAGCCTGAGCTCGATTCTATGGCAGGCGGGCCCCTGACTCAAAGGTGCAGGGAAGACTCCAGACCAGACCCAAAACAAGCAACAATAATAGAACCCCCAACACACACACACACACACGCACGCACACACGCCAGTGCCTGACATTCCAACATGGACAGAACTCCATACCCTTAGTCTTACGCTTCTTTGGCCTAGTAAATGCAATCATCTCTGGAAAGGGGTTACCTTTTGTACTTACTATGCATACTACGCATGTCAGTGGGAGTGAATTTCAGATCTTTTTCTTTATGGATTTGAGCTGAGAAGACCATGAGGAAATTTAGAACTAAAAGGAGGTTACTCCAAGGGAGGGAGAAGGGGGACAGAAACACCAGGAGCCCTGCGGGTGACCCAGCAGTGTCAACGCAGCTGTGACTCCTGAAGACAGAACAGCTCCACATATCAGACCCGAGAACTGCCTCTGCCTTTCAGCTGTGCACATTTCCCGGTGGGGCCGGCCCAGCACAGTCACACATTCCCACAGGAAGGAGGTACTTGTCTGTACCTGAGGGCTATCGGCTCTGACGAGAGTCAGCTTCACTGACTTTGGTGCAGGACGGCGGGGACGGAGAACATGGCAACAGGCAGCCTCTCTGCTCTTTTTTAATGAGGCCCGAAGCCATTTATTTTGAGCTTTTGCACAATACAACCCTGAAGGACATAATTCTACAGATCATAAACAGTGTAAAATAATATGTTGACAAGTCCTAATGCATTTACAAGCCCCGTGGAATAAATAGGAATTATAGCACAACATTAATAAGAATTATATGGTAGCAATTACAGTTGTGAAATTCATCGCCCAGGTGTGAGGCTAAATTGCACCAGGGGCTTGCCTGGGTGCTTCGTGGGCTCACTCTGTTACATCAATTATTTCAACACCAAATATTGGCACTTTTATTGGGTTTCATTTTAATAGGCATTAATAAGATTGTTTGAAGGGCCAGTTGGGCCAGGAACAGGGACGCCGGCATCTAAGGCTAAAAGTTGAAAGGAACCAGGAAGGAAGGAAGGGACCTCTACTTTATTGAGTGCCTATAATGTTTCAGGCACGGTATAGGCATTATCTCATTTAATCCTCCAGTAACCCTATGAGGTGGGGATTACTGTCACTTTTACACACATGAGGAAACTGAGCCTGGTGCGGTGAGAACGCTTACGCATTCTCAATTAGCTATTAAAGGGCATCGTTTTTTCCCACGTTGCTTCCCGGCCCCCAGCGCCAGGCTCTGAGGGGTCCCTTTTCATCTCCTTCGAGCTGCTGATTCTTGCCATTTACCGCTCAGATGGAATTCAAAGCGGTCTGTGTTGAAGCCTGTTAGAAACTCTCCGGTGGTGCAGAGAAAGCAATTGGACACAAATGAGTCTTCGGAGTTCAATGTGGATTTCATCGAGTCTGGACATGGCTGTGGCTCCCCCACAAAAGAGTGTTCGCCGGGCCAGCGCTGGAGTGCTACTCTGCCACGTCTCTCTGAGTGTGTCCATGAGCAAATCTCAAAATCTGTTTTTAAGTAGGGCATTCTTTAAGACATTTGACTCTTAAACAAATGCCACATGCTGGTGTCCTTTAAATTGCTTGTTAGAAAACTATAAATGCTATTTCGCAAAGCTCCTCCAGCGGGACTTCAGAAAGCTAGGATGACTAATTTACTCATCTAATTGGGCTAATTTGTTAACCCGAATACCAAGATCCACGCAACATTTACAGCTGGGGGGAGGCAGGGAGCCTCTGACCAGTCTAGGGCTTAATGAAGCCCAGCAGAAGATAAAACTTCAAAACTCCACCGGATCAAAAGGGACCAGACCCTGAGGGGCTGATGCTGCTTCATAGTCGCCTGGAAACCACATGGCATCCAGCCCCAAGTTGGGCAGGCAGGGGACCACAGACCTCACCATCCTTGCCAGAAAGCTTTTGAGGGTGAAGTCAGTGCTGGGCTGACAGCCGTGGATTAGGACAGTCCCAGGCAAAGTGACACACCCCCTGGTCATCAGTCTTCTACCAGGTGCTTGGGTACTTGGTGAAATGAATCACCTCCTTTTTCGGGCAAGATGGACCAATTTATACTCAATTCTGTCCTACAGCAAGGAAGTACAGCACAGACAGGGGTTTGAATCTTTGCTTTCAATGACCGAGGGACAAGCTACTTGGTTTTTATTTTCTCTTTCATGAAATGGGCAAGTCTCTTCCTTGTGGGTTCAATTCAAGGATAAGAATGAGTATCTATAGAATACCTGGCATAGGAGGACTGCCACATAGTAAGTGCCCAAAAAATGGAAGACAGTGTAAGTAATGGCATTTTTATGTAATATGACACATAAAATAACAATATTACTTTTAGAAAGGTCTGTTGTGAAACAAACAAGAAATGAGATAATTCTGAAAGGGGTGGGAATTCCTGCTACAAAAAAAAAAACACGAGGAAACTCATGGCAAGACAGGCCTCTTGTTTGTTTCACAACAGACCTTTCTAACAGTGATATCGTTATTTTATATATCATATTACATAAAGCTCTGTCTCCTATCAATTTCCTCATGTCTTTCCAAAAATAAAGCTAAGTCCCTACCTCATTCACCTTCAAATTTCTGCTTCATCTGTTAGCTCAGAACCAACTCCAGAACGAGTGCGTTCCCAGCAGTCTCCAGATCTTTGCTAGGGAATTCCTCACCCACCCAGGAAGTGCAGGAGGCACAAGGCTTACTTACAAGGGAGGGCCTTCCCATTACTGCCTCCAACACCCCATCAATAGAAATCATGAGTGCTGCCCCAAGTGTGTGTGTGGAGAATGTTGTTTTTATAAATGCCATACATGTACTAATATATTACTGCATAAAACATACACAAAGAAGTAAACAGAGTGAGGATAAAATATGCATAAATATCTTGGCCGGGCATGGTGGCTCATGCCTGTAGTCCCAGCTACCCGGGAAGTTGAGGCAGAAGGATCCCCTGAGCCCAATGGATCACCTGAGCTCAGGAGGTGGAGGCTACGGTGAGCCGTGAACATGCCACTGCACTCCAGCCTGGGCAATAGAGCGAGACCCCAACTCAAGTAAATAAATATATTAATTATTCAAATATTTAAATAAGTAAGTGTAAACATTTAAAATCTCCTTCCTACACCTTGCTTTGAGCCCACAGAGGGCACATCACAGTCTGCGTGGAGGCTATCAGGTTGAAATGAGGCTGTGGACTATTATTCTAGGGGAAAAGGAAGGCGCCTGAAGGAAAGTGTGCATTCATTTATTCACACCGCAAGCTTTTGTCCCACACACATCAGGAGCAGAGTGGGCGGGGTTCAGGTTCCGCTTATGCCCCACCCTCCGTGTTAGGCTCCACCTCATCCATCATCCTTCTCTCTCCCTTTCCCGTCCCCTCCACACCCACCCTCTCCTTTCTAAAGTCCCCCCTAAATCCCGGCAGGTGCCAGCTGAAGGTGCTAAAACAAAAAACCTGTGATGTTACAACACCCCCCCTCCCCATACTCCTGTTTGGGGGTCCAGAGGGAGCTTTCTCACCACTGAAGTCAAGCTGCGGACCCTCACTAGGGAAAACAGAAGACTCTATGGACGCGGCCTCCTCGGGGCAGGTGGCTGGCTCGATGGTCACAGGCAGCGCTGCCGGCATCGCCCGGCTCTTGTCGCCACGTGGGTTTCTCCAGCATCACTGCCAGGAAGAGGGCGGCTCAACAGATGGCTGGAGGCGGGGCTCCACCGCGGGGTACCAGGGGCCGCGGACTGAGACAGCTGTCTGCAGACGCCCCACGTGGCCCCTGCTGGCTGGGCCTCCTACGTGGGTTCCTCAGTGTGGTCAAACCAACCTTCCAAGGTTTCTCAAGCCACCTCTCTCATGAGTCAGTGGATACGCAAGCGCGAGAAAACCACAAAAGCTATTCCTGTGACACACGTGCCATCAGATACCAACTTCTACTTTGGCCAGTCCTCAACATTCACCTGAGTTTTCATGAATTTCTATTTCTCAAGGGTAACCATTTTCTGTGCCCGGAGAGCGTTGCACAAGCGCACAACAAAATACTCTGGATTTAAAGAAAAGGCAGCGCTGCCCAGTGGTGGCTGCGGGTCGTGCCCCGGGGGAAGCTGACCGTGCAGAGCACACCATGAAGACGTGGCCCCTAGACTTTGCTAATTTTTGGTTGGTAAGTTGTATTTTGTATATTTAGGATATGCAACATGATGTTGTGGGATACATACATATTATATATAATATATAAGTAGACCATAATAGGTAAATAAATTTATATATATTATACATATATATATATAGCAGGGCAAGGTGGCGCAGGCCTGTAGTTTCAGCATTTTGGGAGGCCGAGGTGAGAGAACTGCCTGAACCCGCGGTTTCGAGACCAGCCTGGGCAACATGGTGAGACCTCTTCGCTACAATAAAAATCAAAAAATTAGATGGGCGTGGTGGCGTGTGCCTGTAGTTCCTGCTACTTGGAAGGCTGAGGCAGAAGCATCACCGCAGCCCGGCAGGTTGACGCTGGGGTGGCCATGAGCGTGCCACTGCACTCCAGCCTGGGCGATGGAGTGGGACTCCAACTCAAAAAAATAAATAAATAAAAAATATATAAATATATATTATAATTATACATGATAGTGATTGTTATAGTGATATAAATAAATTATATACATTATAAAATAGTGACTGTAATAAATATATAATTACTATATATAATATATTTGATAGTGATTATATATATAAATATATATAAATAAAAGATTACTAAAGTGAAGCAAATTAATATATCCATCATCTCACAGTCACCCATTTCTTTGTGTGGCAAGAGCCGCTGAAATCCACTCATCTAGCAGGAATCTCATATTATTACCCATAGTTCTCATGTTGCCTATCAGCTCTCTAGCCTTGTTCATCTACATATCTGCTACTTTTTAACCTCGAATCTGCATCTCCTCATTTCCTCTCCCACCCCGTAACCACTGTATTACTTTCTATCTCTGTATATTTGCCTTTTTTTTTTTCTTTATAGATTCCCCGTGTAAGTGAGATCATGCAACATTTTTCTTTCTGTGTCTGGCTTATTTCACTTGGTATAATGTCCTCTAGGTCCTTCTATATTGTGGCAAATGGCAGGATCATTTTTTTATTTTTGGGTCAGGGTCTCACTCTGTCACCCAGGTTGGAGTGCGGTGGCACAATCATGGCTCACCATAACCTTGACCTCCTGGGTGATCCTTCTACCTCAGCCTCCTGAGTAGCTGGGACTACAGGTGCATGCCCTGATGCCCCGCTAATTATTTTATTTTTTTGTAGAGACAAGGTCTCACGATGTTGCCTAGGCTGAGGATCTCCTTTTTAAGGCTGAATAGTATTCTGTCATATGTGTGTATGTAAGTATGTACCATATATGTCTGTGTGTGTACAGAGGGTATGTGCGTGTATGTATACACACACCCACACCACAGCTTCTTTACCCATTCATCCATCAATGGACATTTAGAAGGTGTTCGTATCTTGGCTGTTGTGAATAATGCTGCAATGAACACGGGAGTGCATATGTCTTTATGGGGATGGTGATTTCATCTCCTTTGGGTACATACCCAGAAGAGGGATTGCTGAATTGTTCTATTTTTCATTTCTTTAGGAACCATCTGAGTTTTAGCATGTCACAGTGAAGAATGTCATAGTGTTTGCCACAATGGTTGCACCAATATACATCCCTGACGACAGTGTACAAGTGTTCCCTTTGCTCCACACCCTCACCAACACTCGGCATCGCTTGTCTTCTTGATAGTCACAATCCCAATGGGTGTGAGGTGGTATCTCAGAGTAGCTGTGATTAGCACTTCTCTGACAATGACGCTGAGTACCTTTTCATATACCTGCTGGCTATTTTTATATCTTCTTTGAAGAAATGTCTATTCAGATCCTTTGCCCATTTTTAAACCAGGCAATTTGTTTTTCTACTATTGAGTTGGGTAAGTTCTCTATAAATTTTGGTTATTAATCCCTTATTAGATATATGGTTTGCAAGTATTTTTCCCCCAACCCATAGTTTGCCATTTCATCTTATAAATTATTTCCTTTGCCATAAAGAAGATTTTTGGTTTTATATAGTTAATTTATTTACTTTTGTTTTTTAGATTGAGCTTTTGGTGTGATATTTTAAAAAAATCATTGTTGCCGGGCTCGGTGGCTCAGCTTGTAATCCTGCGCCTTGGGAGGCTGAGGTGAGTGGATTGCCTGAGCCCGCGGGTTCGAGACCCGCCTGGGCAAGCGAGACCTCATCTCTACAATAAATCAAAAAAATTAGCCAGGCGTGGTAGCGCGCACCTGTAGTTCCAGCTACGTGGAAGGCTGAGGCGGAAGGATCGCCGGAGCCCAGCAGGTCGAGGCTGCGGTGGCCGGAAGCGGCAACTGCACTCCAGTCTGGGTGACAGAGTTAGACTCCAACTCAAAAAAAAAAAAAAGAGTCTGTATTTCTCCATACCCCCACCCCAGAGCACAGGCTTCTAGAAGCAGGAGCTGGGAACTGATTCCAGTGGGTTGTGTTCACTGATTACAATT
>CAUYQG010148342.1:0-11523 GCA_963574415.1 Tarsius wallacei
TGAGCCCAGCTGGTCGAGGCTGCAGTGGTGACTGTGAGCATGCCACTGTACTCCAGCCTGGGCAATGGAGTGAGACTTTAACTCAAATTAAAAAAAAAAAAAGAATCTTTGAACCCACCTATTTAAAAAAAAAGGAGATTAATGATTAATGTTTTCCTTTTTTTTTTTTGAGTTGGAGTCTCACTCTGTCACCCAGGCTGGAGTGGTACAGTGGCACGCTAACAGTTACCCCCCCGACCCCGTCGACCCGCTGGGTTCAGGAGATCCTTCTGCCTCAGCCTTCCAAATAGCTGGAACTACAGGCACATGCCACATGCCAGGCTAATTTTTGATTTATTGCAGAGATAATGTCTCGCCAAATTGTCCAGGCTGGTCTTGAACCCCTGGGCTCAAACAATCCTCTCATATCTGCCTCCCAAAGTGCTGGGATTAAGGCGTGAGCCACTGTGCCTGGCAGAAGTTGCTTCTTATGGATGAGCAAAGAAACAGGTTTCTTGAGATGGAATCTCCTCCTGGTGAAGACACTGTGAACATTGTTGAAATGACAGCAAAGGATTACACAAACCTAGTCAATAAAGCAGCAGCAGAGTTTGAGAGAACTGACTCCAATTTTGAAAGAAATTCTGCTGTGAGTAAAATGTGAGTATCGAACAGCACCACATGTTACAGAGAAATCTTTCGGGAAAGGTAGAGTCCATCGATGTGGCAAACTTCATTGTTGTCTCATTTTAAGAAATTGCCACAGATACCCCAAACTTCAGCAACAATTACCCTGATCAGTCAGCAGTCATGAACATTTAGGCAAGAGCTTCTACCAGCAAAAAGATTACAACTTGTTAAAGGTTCAGATGATTGTTAGAATTTTTTTTTTTTTGAGTTGGAGTCTCATTCCGTTGCCCAGGCTGGAGTGTAGTGGCACACTAATGGCCACCGCAGCCTTGACCTCCTGGGCTTAGGGGATCCTTTCACCTCAGCCTTCCAAGTAGCTGGAACTACAGGCACGTGCCACCACACCCTGCTAATTTTTTTTTTTTTGAGTTGGAGTCTCACTCTGTCACCCAGGCTGGAGGGCAATGGCAAGCACTGGCCACCACAGCCTTGACCTGCTAGGCTCAAGCGATCCTTTCCGCCTCAGCCTTCCAAGTAGTTGGAACTACAGGCGCCAGCCACCACGCCCTGCTAATTTTTTGATTTATTGTAGAGACGCGGTCTCGCCAAGTTGCCCAGACTGGTCTCGAACCTCTGGGCTCAGGCAATCCTCTCATCTCAGCCTCCCAAAGATTAGATTTGAGCCACCATGCCCGACCAGTATGTACATTTTTAGACATAATGCTATCGCACACTTCATAGACTACAGTATAGTGTAAACATAACTTTTATATTCACTGGGAAACTAAAAAATATGTGTGATTCACTTTTTTGTGATACTTGCTTTATTGCAGTGGTCTGGAACTAAACCCACAATACCTTGAGGTAAGCCTGAATATATATACAAACATATTTATAACAAAACGCTCATTATAATTATAACCCTTGTTTCTGTAGCGGGCCATGTGGTCATAGCTGGTATTTATTTTATTTTATTTTTATTTTTTTATTTTTTTTATTTTAAAATTGTGGGGTCCAATTAAGGGTTAGGTATACAAATATTCATTGTGCAGGTACCCTTGTTGATGAGGTGTGCCCCCCCTTCCCCAGGCAGATATCGACTACCGTTAATCCCACCTCCCTGCCCTCCCTCCCCGCTGTAGTTTCCCGCTACTGTCAATCCTTTTCTTATAGTATTATGGTAGTTGTTTAAGGTCCACTTATGAGTGAGAACATGTGGTACTCAGATTTTTGTTTCTGTGAAAGATCACCCAGTATAACTGGTATTTATAAATACCTTCTTTCACTGCCCATTCTGTATTTCCTTTACCTTCAGCAAGCATCTCAGCTGATTATGGTTCTGTATGGGGTGGAGTGACCCAAACCTTCATTCCTGAAGGTTGTGGGCCATTCGTAGTCCTGGCTAGATTGGGTTTTTGTAGTTTTCCATTGACTTTAATCACAGGCCACGGTAATACTAAGAGATACACTGAGACCTCCTGTATTCCAGACACACTCTTCCTTGCCTCCATTGTAAAGTAGTAATCCAACTCCAGGATTAATGACCCCAGCCAGCACAGAAACTCCGTTTTTTGCCTGTTGATGCAGAAGCAATGGGGTCCAAATTGGCTGGATGGAAGTCTTAACTTCCAGTTCAATGGAATCATTATTGTGTCTCCTGGTGGGATTATTCCTCCCTCTGGATTTAAGACCTCTAGGCCAGCAGAGCACCAGGTCATGGGATCAGGAAGAAAAAATTTTGTTGGTAGGTTGGTACAGGTAACAGTAAGGGGTGCCATTCCCATTTCCATCCCTTGATTGCTAGACTTATGGATCCTGGCCTTAGGAGAAACAGTACCATACATTA
This sequence comes from Tarsius wallacei, assembly GCA_963574415.1. NCBI lineage: Eukaryota > Metazoa > Chordata > Mammalia > Primates > Tarsiidae > Tarsius > Tarsius wallacei. The sequence continues at coordinate 2,456 of CAUYQG010148342.1, forward strand.
GATTCTGATTCAGAGAATATACAACATCCTAAAAAAAACTTTGTCCCATAGCTGGGTATAGTGGCTCATGCCTGTAATCCCAGCACTTTAGGAGGTGGAGGCAAGAGAATTGCCTGAGCCCATGGATTTGAGGCCAGCCTGGGCAATATGGTGAGACCTCATCTCTACAATAAATACAAAAAATTAGCCAAGAGTGGTGAAGCACACCTGTAGTTCCAGCTACTTGAAAGACTGAAGCGGAAGGATTGCCTGAGCCCAGGAGGTCGAGGCTGCAGTGGCCGTGAGCGTGCCACTGCACTCCAACCTGGGTGACAGAGTGAGACTCCAACTCAAAAAAACAAAAACAAAACACAAAAGTTTTGTTCCACCCTGCAAGGCATTAGGTGGTGCTGTAACCATCTTCAAAAGGACTTTCAGACTGGGCATGGTGGCTCACACCTGTAATCTCAGCACTTTGGAAGGCTGAGGTGGGAGGAATGCTTGAGTCCAGGAGTTTGAGACCAACTTAGGCAACATAGTGAGACCTCGTCTCTACAAAAAAAAAATTTTTTTTTTGAGTCGGAGTCTCTGTCGCCCAGACTGGAGTGCAGTGGCACGCTCCTGGCCACCACAGCATCGCCCTGCTTCCGGCGATCCTTCCGCCTCAGCCTTCCAAGTAGCCGGAACTACAGGCACGCACTACCATGCCCGGCTAATTTTTTTATGTATTTCTTGTAGAGACGAGGTCTCGCCAAGTTGCCCAGGCAGGTCTCGAACCCGCGGGCTCAGGCAATCCACTCCCCTCGGCCTCCCAAAGTGCTGGGATTACAGGCTGAGCCACCGAACCCGGCAGAAAAAGATTTTTTTTTAAGTATCCAGGTGTGGTAGTGCCCACTTGCTGTTGCAGCTCCTCAGGAAGCTGAGGCAGAAGAATCACCTGAGTTCAGGAGATCAAGGCTACAATGAACCATGATCATGCCACTGTACTCCAACCTGGAAGACCGAGTCAGACCCAGATGAAAGAAAGAAAGGAAAGAAGGAAGGAAGGAAGGAGGAAGAAAAAGAAAAGGAAAGAAAGAAAGAAAAAGAAAGAAAGAAAGGCCATCTCACTGTTCTATCAAACCAGCTGCTTCAGGATGGTGGGCATCATGGTAATACCAGCAAATTCCATGAGCATAGGCTCATTGCCACACTTTTTTTTGCTGTGAAATGATTTGTTCCTTGGTCAGAAGCAATGCTGTGTGGCACACCATGACAGTGGGTAAGGCATTCTGCAAAGTCCTTGGATGGTTGTTTTGGCAGAAGCACTCATGAAGGGAAGGCAAATCCATATCTAGAGTAAGTATCCATTGCAGTGAAGATGAAACACTGCCCCTTCCATGATGAAAGCAGTCCAGTGTAATCAACCTCTTGCCAGGTGGCTGGCTGATTATTCCAGAGAGTAGTGCCATGTCAGGGGCTCAGTGTTGGTCTCTGCTGCCGACAGATTGAGCACTCAGCAGTGCCATCGCCAGGTTGGCCTTGGTGAGTGGATGTTTACTATGCTGAATCCATTCATAACCTCCAGTCCAGCCATCATAGTCCCTTGATTCACGAGACCATTGGGTGATGACAAGGGTGGCTGGAGAAAGAGCCTGACTGGTATTCACAGAATGTCATCCTATCCACTTGACTATTAAAATCGTCCTCTGCTGAGGTCACCCTTTAGGGAGCATTCATACAGGACTCAAATATCCTCATTGTTTTCCCCACAGGGATGTATCTATGTATCTCTTCCCTACTTTTCCTTGTCACCAATTTTCCAATCATGTTCCTTCCAAGTCCCTGACTATCCAGCCAAACCATTGGCTCCAGCCTATAACTGGTGTGGAGTCACACTTCTGGAGAATAGGGGACTCTCCATGATGCCACAGTGCAGATTGGGAGAGAGAAGGCAGGGTAGCAGGCATGGGAACCAAGGGTTTTTGGGGTCACTTTTAATTGTAACTTCCTTGTGCATTCAGGGCCTACTTGAGCCCAATTACATATACGAGATGGAACCCCCCAAAAACCGGAATTATCTTCTGGAGGGCAGGCCCCTTGTAGCACAGGCTTCCCCCGCTATTGGTATCAGTGTGCCAGTTAGCATTGTTGTGAGATGCTGCATTGAGCTTCAGTGAATTTTTCTTTTTGAGACTCTTTTTTGTTTTTGTTTTTGTTTTGAGTTGGAGTCTCACTCTGTCACCCAGACTGGAGTGCAGTGGCCGCTCCCAGCCACCACAGCCTCGACCTGCTGGGCTCCGGTGATCCTTCAGCCTCAGCCTTCCGAGTAGTCAGAATTACAGGCACACGCTACCATGCCCAGCTGATTTTTTGATTTATTGTAGAGATGAGGTCTCACCAAGTTACCCAAGCAGGTCTCGAACCCGCGGGCTCAGGCAATCCACTCACCTCAGCCTCCCAAGGCGCGGGATTACAGGCTGAGCCACCGAGCCCGGCTTTGTTTTTGTTTTTTTTAAGAAGGCAGGATTTTTGAGAAGACAGAAAATCTCCCACAGTGGGAGGGGACCCGAGGGAGTTGCCCTTTTTTGAGATTCTTTCAACACGTGTGCCCATGTCATGATGGGTGATTTACGAATGCACCTGCCCACACCACGCTGAGTGTTCAGCAATTTGTTGTTGTTGTTGTTGTTGTTTTACCAAAACCGGCATGACCCCCATACCCCACCTCCCTATTCACCCAATCTCGCCCCGAGTGACTTTTTTTTTGTTTCCCTGGATGAAAAAAGTCCTCAAAGGGAAACGTTTTGCTGATGTGGAAGAGGTAAAACAAAAAACAGCAGAAACACTAAAAGGCATCAAAATTAACGAGTTCAAACACTGTTTGAGCAGTGGAAAAAGCATCTTGATAGGTGTATTGCATCAAACAGAGAGTACTTTGAAGGTGACTGAAGTTTAAACATATAAGAATAAATGCACAATTTTTTATAAATGAATTCTGTGGTTTTTTTGGGGTCCCCTCTCATCTACCACTTCTGTTGATGATGAAGAATTGTGCTGTTGTGCATGTCCAACTTTATGGCATGGTGGCATGAAAATATCCAGCTCATAATGGGCAGCCTAGGTCACATGGTAACTTGGTGGCCCATGGATAAGCATCAGTCTTTATGTAGGCCCAGCAGCAGACCAAGAACTGTTTCTTGAAAGGAGAGTAGTTATCCACAGGATGGCCAGACTCTGCTCCAAAATTTTAAGGTCCTGCACTGTGTGATTCACCTATAGTGGCCAGCCAAAGGCTCCAAACAGCATCCCTATCTGCCACTGTCACCTCAAGCAACTTACACTTCAGTCTGAGCCTGTTGCAATGACTTCTCTTGCTCTGGGTCCTACTCAAAACTAGCAGCTTTTCAGGTCACTCAATAAATGAGTCATGAGCCAGGTGTGCTGCTGGTTCATACCTGTAATCCCAGCATTTTGGGAGGTTCAGGTGGGAGGATTGCTTGAGGCCAGGAGTTCATGACGAGCATAGGCAACATGGTGAGAACCCCTCTACAAAAAATACAAAAATTAACTGGGTGTGGTGGTGCACTTGAGTCCGGGAGCTTGAGGTTGCAGTGAGCTGTAATCACATCACTGCACTCCAGCCTGGATGACAGAGTGAGACTCTGTCTCTTAAAAAAAAGGGGGGGGGGAGTGGGAAGAGGGAAAGGAATAACAACAAAATGGGGAACATTTTGCCTTTATGTATTTATTTTTTGAGTCAAGGTCTCACTCTGTTGCCCAAGCTGGAGTACAGTGTCACCATCATGTTTCACTGTAGCCTCAACCTCCTGGGTTCAAGTGATTCTCCTGTTTAGCCTCCTGAATAGTTGGGACTACAGACACGAGCCACCACACCTGGCTAATATTTTAATTTTTTTTAGAGATGAAATCTCACTATGTTGCCTCAGCTTATGTTACCTTTAAATATCTGAACACTCCATGGCTTAGTCAGAAAATTAACCATAGAATTGACACAGAAGAGTAACCATCACAAACAACAATATGAAATGTCTTTTTTTTTTTTTTTTTCTTGAGTTGGAGTCTCACTCTGTGGCCCAGACTGGAGTGCAGTGGCCGCTCCCAGCCACCACAGCCTTGACCTGCTGGGCTCTGGCAATCCTTCCGCCTCAGCCTTCCAAGTAGCTGGAACTACAGGCGTGCACTACCACGCCCAGCTAGTTTTTGATTTATTGTAGAGATGAAGTCTTGCCAAGTTACCCAGGCAGGTCTCGAACCCACGGGCTCAGACAATCCACTCACCTCAGCCTCCCAAAGCACGGGATTACAGGCTGAGCCACCGAGCCCGGCTGATATGGAATATCTTTAAGATGTAGCACAAGAGAAAGAAAGAAACAGAATAGGAAGGAAACACTAAACTACCACTTGTAATTTTTTTAAGTGAAGAAAAATACATATACACACAAATATAATGCTTACATATGCATGAAATATATCTAGAAAGATACTTAAGAAATAGTAGCAGGTTGCTTGGGGAAGGAAATTGGAAGGCTAGAAATAGATGTGAGAAAGATATGGAAAGTATTACTCTAGTCCAAGAAAAAAATAGTTTTTGAATTTTTAAATAAGAACTTATTCAAAGGGTAAGATACTATAAGTGGAGAAAAGAATATTTAAATACAGCAAGATAGCTCAGAATGAAAGATAAAAGAATCTCTCTCACACACAAAATCAAATTCCATTATGACAAAACTGTTAGTATAAAATGAACATTTTGATGATAAAAATTTTCCAAGTCCATTTAATTCAGGAAATGATTGATTCAACAAAATTTGAATCAAGATGGATGCAGACAAAAAATTTTGCCCATTTAATTGGGCATTCCTTGTAAAAGATTTTACCCTTAGATTAATGCTATATTACAGTTCGTATGTCTGTTTTATCTTTTCCTTTTTAAAAAATTGGTCTTTTGCAGCAGATGAACTGATAAGAGAAATTGCCTGCTAGAGAGGTGGGTGAAGCAAAATACAAGGTAAGATTTAACAAAGGTCAGGATGGAGAAAGTGCCAGAAGAGCGTTGTCCTTGGCTACAGCAGAAGTGTTGCGCCGACTTGATGTGTAACTTCGGGAAGCTGTCATTGTTCTTTGTATTATTTGTTTTAGTCCTTAGCAAAGCAAGACAAATCTGACCTCTAGTTCTTGAGGTTTCTTTTCCTTTCTTTCTGTCTTTCTTTCTTTCTTTCTTTCTTTCTTTCTTTCTTTTTCTTTCTTTCTTTTTAGTCAGAGTCTCACTCTGTCGCCCAAGCTGGAGTATAGTTATGGCCACTGCAGCCTCAACTTGCTAGGCTCAGATAGTCCTTCTGCCTCAGCCTTCCAAGTAGCTGGGACTACAGGTGTGCACCACCACACTCAGTCATTTAAAAAAATTTTTTGTAGAGGTGAGGTCTTGCCATGTCTCCCAGGCTGGTCTTGAACCCGTGGGCTCAGACAATCTTCTTGCCTCCCCCTCTCAAAGTGCTTGGATTACAGACGTGAGCCACCATGCCCAGTTCAGATTTGAGGTTTCTTAACCCTTTTCCGACTTCCTGCACTAGAAGTACAATGTGCTAGAAAAAACAATGCCTCCAATATTTCTTGGTAAAATCTGAGGATTACAACTTGTGCCTTTGACAGTCATTGATGTGACTCTAATGCAGACATAGCCAAAATATATGATTCATTACCCAAGTCGGAAGTTCTCACAATCCACAGATGGTTAGACTGTTTGCCAAATCTTCAATAGCTTTTTGTAAGCCAAGCCAAAGCAACAGCATAAGAGAAAGTAAGCAAATCTGGACTGTTGGGTATGAGTGAGCAAATAAAGCTTCCAAACAATTATGGTGTGGAGGAAATCTGCTCTGGAATATTAAGACCACCCACCAGAAATAGCTAGAATCTAAGGATCTGTCACTGGTAATAGTATAGGATACCTCATCATGGCTCTTGTAGGTCAAAACAAAAAAGAAGCAAGACACAATAATGGTGAACATTTCCTTGCATTTTATTCTTGACTGAGGACAGGGCACATGTTAAAGAATAACAACTGCGAAAAAAAGACATGGAGTCAAAAAGTCCAGACTCAGCTCTCAAATACTAAAGAACACAAAATATTAAGAATGATTCTGAGTCATCACTTCTAGATCCAAGAGAGAATATTGAGAGAGGACAACTGAGAATGGAAATGTTTGCATGAGAACTACACTTGGATGGAATTATCTGTGTCTTCCTGGGTGCTCATTGTAAAAGCAACACATTGAGTTTAGACTCTATCCTGTTATGAAGTAGAATTCAGAATAGTGGGCATAATCACATTTATGTGTTGAAAGGTCGATCTGTGGATGGTTTGGAGAGGAGCAAGGTAGGAGGTATGAAGAACAATTAAGGGTCTGTTAATTGATACATGGATTGGCTGGGCACGGTGGCTCATGCCTGTAATTCCAGAACTTTGGGAAACCAAGGCGGCAAGATCGCTTGAGACCAGGAGTTTGAGACCAGCCTGGATAACATAGAGCTTGAATTACAGTCATAAGGCACTGAGCCCAGCTGACCTTAATCTTTTTTGACCAACATCTGGGAGTCTCTGCCTGAGCAGCCAGATGCTTGCAACAACACTGCCTCCAAGTCAGAAGCAAGAAGTGTGCTGAAAAGCCCCAGAGGCATCCTGGGCCTCATTTTGTTCATATAAGGAGTCCATGGTGATGCCAAAGTGTTGATGTTCATGGGAGTGAGAGCTCCTCTCTTTCTACATCCATTGGGAACGTTCAGAATCTCCTGGGATTCTCCTAGATACTATCAACAATTCAGTTCCTGTTTCTTTGCCCCATTATCCCCCATTTACTGGTTTCTTCAAAAAGGGGAAAGTATTCTTGGTTCCCAAAATGTGCTTGCAGAGAATGGTAATAAATGTTTAACAACAATAACAACAAAAAGAACCTAACTTATAGCACTTGCCGATTCGTGAGGTGCCAATATTTCCATGATGGCTGATTTCAAACTCCCAACGTAATGTCACTGATCACGGCATCAGGAAGAGACGCATAGCCGGGCATCATTAGATGGCATTGCTATCACATACAATAGATATTAATAATCTCACAAGCACAGACAAGAGTACCATGTAGTAAAAAATTTAGGAGGTGGTGAGTTTTGAGCATGTGTTACCTGTTTTTAATGTAATTTATATTGTAAACTAATGGAATTTAATTTGTAATAGTGGCCATGCTTAACAAGCAGCATAAACATTCCTGAGTATTTATTTATTTTGAGTCAGAGTCTCACTCTGTTGCTCAGACTGGAGTGCAGTGGCACACTCAACAGCCACCCCAGAGTCGACCGGCTGGGCTCCCGCAATCCTTCTGCCTCAGCCTTCCAAGTAGTCGGAACTACAGGTGTGTGCTATCACACCTAGCTAATTTTTAAAAAATTTATTGTAGAGAGGAGGTCTCACCAAGTTGCTCACGCTGCTCTCAAACCCCCAGGCTTAGGTAATCCTCTCGCCTTGGCCTCCCAAAGTGCTGGGATTACAGGCTTGAGCCACCGCGCCCAGCCTTACCTGAGCATTTAATAATCAGCTCTTGTGAATAGGCAGGAGCTGGCTCCAGTGATTCACTGCTGGTAGCAGGATTTTCCTGAGACCCGCAGTGGGGTCTGGGATGATGGGTCAGGCACTCACCTCAGGTGCAAAATTTAAGAGGGTACCAAGAAATTTAATGATCAAAGTAAATAGATTTTATTTTATTTATTTATTTTTATTTATTTTATTTTATGTCTCATTCTGTTGCCCAGGCTAGAGTGCAGTGGCACACTCATGGCTACTACAGCCTCAACCTGCTGGGCTCCGGCGATCCTTCTGCCTCAGCCTTCCAAGTAGCTGGAACTACAGGCACGTGCGACCATGCCCAGCTAATTTTTGATTTATTGTAGAGATGAGGTCTCACCAAGTTACCCGGGCTGGTCTTTAGCCCACGGGCTCAGGCAATCCACTTGCCTCAGCCTCGCAAGGTGCTGGGATTACAGGTTGAGCCATTGAGCCCACCTAATTTTTAGAATATTTTAAAGATAAATACAGAATCAGTTGGAAGACCCAAAGTTTCAGGAACTCTGTCTTCCACCAAGTGAAAACACTTGTCTATTGCAGAAAAGAGAATTCAACCCAGAAAGAGAGCCCTGAAGGAGCTTGCTGAGGTGCTCGGGCAGTCCTGGGTCCTGACCTTACCAAGATTTGATGGTTCATCTCATTCTTCGATGCTCTGAGTCACCCCAGTATATCTCCAATAAGCAATAAGCCCACCTTTATACAGGAGCTGGCCATGGTTGGTTTCTGTTACTTACAACAAGAATAGTATAATACTCCATGGGGTAGGACATCCTGGCAGAGATCAGACGAGGTTCCTTCCTATTCGCTTAGCTGTACATTAATCACTTGGTTTCTCTTCCCATGTTATCGTCAAGATTTAGAACCTCAAGAGATAAGAATTAGTAGAGGGTTTTTCAAAAGTCTCTTAATTTTATATCCTTAGTAATAAGGCAGTAATATTTATTAACAAGCAAATTAGCTGCTCTGCCTTTTCAGTCTTCTCCTAAAATGTTATTATTTTTTTTTTTTGGTTTGTTTCAGAAGTTTACACAGTAAAGAACTTGACCTGCCCCTCTTAGAGGGGTGGACAAAGGTTCTTTCATTGGACACGACTTGACCACTGTTACCAAGAAGCAGGGTGACTTTACTTCCTTTCTTAAAATCCAAATGATTAGATAGAAATTGTTTCCAATATAAGTGATTTCTAATCACAATCTTTTTTTTTTTTTTTGAGTTGGAGTCTCACTCTGTCGCCCAGACTGGAGTGCAGTGGCCGCTCCCGGCCACTGCAGCCTCGACCTACTGGGCTCCGGCGATCCTTCCGCCTCAGCCTTCCAAGTAGCTGGAACTACAGGCACGCGCTACCACGCCCGGTTAATTTTTTTGATTTATTGTAGAGATGAGGTCTCGCCAAGTTGCCCAGGCGGGTCTCGAACCCTCAGGCTCAGGCAATCCACTTACCTCAGCCTCCCAAGGCGCGGGATTACAGGCTGAG
>CAUYQG010148347.1:0-27157 GCA_963574415.1 Tarsius wallacei
TTTTTATTTCAAAGATGTGTGGTACAATTCAGGGTTAGGTATACAAATGTTCATTATGCAAGTATCCTTGTTGATGAGGTGTGCCCCTCCCTCCCCTGGCAGTTTCCTCTTACTGCCAATTCCTTTCTTATAGTATTAAGATAATTGTTCAAGGTCCACTTATGAGTGAGAACATATGGCACTCTGTTCTTTGTTTCTATGATAGACCACTGAGTATGATAGACTCTAAATCCATCCAAGTTGCTGTGAAGTCCATATGTTTGTCCTTCTTTATGGCTGCATAATATTCATTCCATTGCGTATATGTACCACTTTTTTTTTTTTATCCAGTCCACTTCCAGACTTCAAACTTTACTATAAGGCTACAGTAATCAAAACAGCCTGGTAATGGTACAAGAACAGGGATATAGACCAATAGAACAGGATAGAGATTCTGGAAGCAAAGTCTCAATTTCTCAACTAACTCATCTTTGGCAAAGCCTCCAAAAATAACCACTGGGGAGAGGAGAACCTATTTATTAAGTGGTGCTGGGGAAAGTGGCTGATCATATGCAGAAGATTGAAACAGGACCCTTACCTATCACCATACACAAAAATTAACTCTAATTGGAGCAAAGACCTAAATGTAAAACCTCAAAGTATAAGAATCTTAGAAAATGCAAGAGACACCCTTGTGGAAATTGGAACTGGCAACCAATTCCTGATAAAAACTCTAAGTGTCCATACCATAAGAAATAAGGTAGACAAGTGTGACCTCATCAAACTGACACGCTTCTTCAAAGCAAAAGAGACCATCCAGAGAGCAGGGAGATAGCCCACAGACTGGGAAAAAAATGTTTGCCAACCGTATGTCTGACAAAGGCTTAACACCTAGGATCTACAAGGAACTCAAATGTACCGAAAAGAAAAACAATTTTGATGACTTTTAGTGCTTCTGCAGGCTTTTGTTTCACCTCTTCCACATCGGCAAAATGTTTCCCTTTGAGGACTTTTTTCTTTTTTTTTTTCAACTTTTTTTAATTTTAAAATTGTGTGGTACACTTAAGGGCTAGGTATACAAATATGCATTATGCAGGTACCCTTGTTGATGAGGTGTGCCCCTCCCGTCCCCAGACAGATATTGACTACCATTAATCCCACCTCCCTTCCCCTCCCTGCCCCCCCCCCCCATAGTTTCCTGTCACTGTCAATCCTTTTCTTACCATAGTATTACCATAGTTGTTCGAGGACTTTTTTTCAACTAGGGAAACAAACAAAAAAGTCGCTGGGCAAGATCAGATGAATAGGGTGGCTGGAGCATGGGACCTATGCCATTTTTGTCAAACTTTTTTAAATTTTAAGATGTAAGACTAAGTACACTTTTCTTTATAAATAAATTTTGTTTGAGGGAGTACCCGTGTTTGTATGTGTGTGTGTGTGCATATAAAATGACTCACCAATTTAAAAATGTGACAATGCACTTTCAGTTCACTGAGATATTTTAGATCAGCCATTTTAGATTTAGAAGAGAATACAATTTCTTCAACATTCTTTCATTTTAATCTATCTTACATAATATTTGGATCCTCTCGATCTTCTTGTGTTACCACAACACTCTCTCCGCTCCAACTTTTATGTGCCCTTATTATTACAAGTACATTCTACTCACCATTATCAACTGTTTTAAGTAATCCTAAGTATGAACTCATTTTTTAAAAGAAAGAGGTCAAATATAAAGTAGAATTCTAGTATATGTTTCAAGTGTCTCCAATTTCAAAAAATACTTTATGTTTTAATGCTTTGCTACTTCTGTTCTTAGAAATGTGCAGTAAATCTCTTACCAAAAAAAAGAAATTTGTTGGGTTGGTGCCCCTCTTTTCTGATACTCTGAAAACAGCAATTTTACTTTACATTTAAGCTTCCATTGTATAATTTAACTGTTTCCATATTACTGCAGGGAAAGGAAAATATCACAGAATACAAGTGAGACCTCATTCAATATAGTTATCTTAAAATGTGTGTGTGTATGTATGTATGTGTGCGTGTGTGTGTGTGTGTGTGTGTGTGTGTGTACACTGCTAAAGTTAAACAACTGCCTTTGCAAGGTTAAAAGGTGATCTAGTTTGATCCCATTAAAGAATCTACCTACTTTCAAGTAGCAATTCAATGCTTTATCTAGAAATAGAAGTCAGGGATTTTTTTTGTCTCCTATATGCACTATTTAATTTTATGTTTCCTGTGTTGTTAGTGCCATATTCAGATATTTATCATGATTAAGCAGAAATATTAGAAGAAGGCAACTTGTAACTATAAAACTGAAAGCAATAAAGAGATAGTGAATGATAGCCTTGTAAGACATTAAAAACTAAAACAAAAAGTGATAGAAGTATTTGCTTTATCAGCATAATCACCACCAAGATCCTTGATTCAGTAGTGATATAGCAATCCAACAAACCAAAATCTTCACCAGGCATGGTGGTGAGCGCTGCTTGTAGTTTCAAATACTTGGGAGGCTGAGGTGGGAGGATCACTTGAACCCAGGAGTCTGAGGCTGCAGTGAGCTATGATCATGCCACGGCACTACAGCCTGACATCCATCCATCCATCCATCCATACATACATACATACATACATACATACATACATAATCATTATTATTTCATCCCTAAAAGTCACCTCATAAAGAAAATTATATTATTATGACAAACATATTTTGATTGCTTTATTTTATTTAACTTTTTCTTTATATTATCTCATGTAACTTTTAAACAAACATAAAATAAAAGCACCAGCCCCATTCAACAAGTGCTAAGGTGTTTCTAAAGAGGTAAAATGACTCACCTAAGACTTCATCCTTACTAATAGGAGAAACAAGAGTTAACACCCAATTCTGTCTGACTCCAAGTTTCTTTTCAGTAGTTATGTGATATCACTTTTCCAATAGTTTTAGGGAACTTTAATGATTGAAACAGAAAACCAACCAAACAAACAAACAAAAAAACTGGCTTAGTTCATCATGCATTTTACCAATTTATCTCTGATGGTTTTGATACTGAAAATTCAAAAAATGGCAGCCAATGATAATTCTTGATTCACATACAGTTCAAAATATTCTAAATTAGGGGACTAATGACTTTAAGAACAAGCAGATACATAGAATTTTTAGATCTTGTTTACATAAATAAAATAAACAGCATTGCCACTTAATTTGACAAATATAAGGCTACAAAAAGAAACTTGTAGATGTAGTTTTATTTCAAACATTGTGTTTAAACCAGCACCAACATGATTGCCTTTCACTTTTGGTTTGTAGAAGAATAATTAAACACAATAAGTACATTCTCAAAAACTACATCACACATTGGAGGACGTATTTGGCAACATATGAAATATCCAAGAATACTTTGAGGCCATCCATTTGCAAAGAATAATAGAGATTTCAAACTATTCTTCGAGGTAAAAGTGCTCTAAATGACAGATGTGCATGTTCCTCAAAGCAGTTGACCATGCTCACCATAATTTCAGTATGATGAAAAATCTAAACTATTTTTTAATAGCAACACCTGACTTTGGCTTGGTCTTGCCTCCTTGATTTTCTTGCAGCACATGGACGACGGTGTGCAATGTTTGAGAGCAGCTGGTGATTCTGCAGGAGCAAAACCTTCCATGACCTGAACTCCTGTTCTTCCCTGGTTCGCTCTGTAATCTTGCCAGTGAGGAAGAAAAGGCTAAGCATTTTTAATTGTTTATACATTCAAAATGGAATGGAAACTACTTTTGGCTCAATTACTATAGAACATTTAGTTTACATTTACACATATGCAACCCAAACTTCAGTATGTGTGCAAAGTACCTAACAGACGGTGAGATAGAGAAAAATAAAAAAAGATGACCTGCGCTTGCATGCCATTTATGAACTTAGAGGTGTGTAACTTTGGGCACATGATTTTCCTTCTGTTTTCACATTCCCCTTCTTTAAATTGGGGATAATAACCAACATCATGTTGAAATTTTCCTGTAAAGATTATAGAAATTATATATATACAGAAGGACTCCTACTGTGTCTGACACATAATTCATCTTTTCCTAAATGACCAAGACAAAAGATATGCATCTGAATTACTACTTCTTGAAGACATTTCTTAAACGTACTTGAGTATCACTTCAATTTCGTGCCCTGATGGTCCATTTTCATTTCTCTTTTCTTTCTTGCTTTTTTCCTTATGTTTTTCTCATAGCTTGATACAGAATTTCATAGGATTAATTTCCTAAAATACTTCTGAGAACAGGAATATGATATGAAGTCCTTCAAATAACTTCTGGCTCATCTTAGAAGGACGTCAGGCTTACTGAACTTTGTCCTGAAATTAGGTTCAGATTTGAAGTGAATAAGAGAGCCTCAGGAAATCAGTTGTTAGATGTGTAGCTAAGTTAGGCACTGGATAACCAAAGAGGACGTGTTCCTTAATGTCAAAAGTAATGATACCAGGAAGTTAAAAACCAGAATGTTTAAAGAAGAAGTCAAAAATTGTCTTAAATGCCTGCTCAAAATATGTATATGTACAATGATAAATAAATATGTAACATATGTGTGTTTATTAAGAAAATAAATAAATAAACTGCACTTGAAAGAAGGAAAGAAAGAGGGAAAGAGGGAGACTGAGAGAAGGAAAGGGAAGGAAGGAAAGAAGGGGAGAAAGAAAACCAAACTCATAGGTCACTGTGCTAAAAATTGGCAAGTGGCAAAACCATTCAGGAGGAGTGTGCAGTTGTATTAACAACTTAACATATTTTGTGAGTTATCAGTTCAGACTCATTTATTGAATCAACATTGCTCCTAATCTCCCCCCACTCCTGCAGAGAGAGACTGGTAGAGAGGTAACAACAGCTCCCTCGGCTTCTGATTCAGCCACAACCAGTATTTGCTGCAAGATAAAGCCTGGCAGAGATCTAACAGCTTGAGCGTGATGGGTGACCAGACTGTGTGTGAAGCCACAGCCTGAGGATAAATGGGAAGGCAGCAGACTCAACAACAACACAGTCATGGCAGCTTGTTCCTCAAAAGCTGCATCACAACAGATGCAGTGATAATTAGATTTGGGGTGGGGATCTCCTGCAGTCACATTCAAATTGGCTGTCACATACAAACAGAACTGTGTCAGAAGAGCTTCTGCCTGGAAGTCTGTGCTTAGGAGGGGATTTTATTTATCAAGACCCAACAGCCAGATTGCATTTAGTTCCGAGTTTAGGAATCCTAAGGAGTTCTTTGCTTAAGCACTTGCCTTTACTTCTACTGTGACTACTGTGGGCTGAGTCCTTTGAAATTGACAAAGCCTTTTGCCCACTGCAGTTACTTCCTGATAAAAAATAAGGCTGTCAGTATATGTGCACTAACAATATATTTGGATTTGCATGGCCACAGGCATTATCATTGATTATTCTAGAACGAATGTGATATTGATAGGACTTGTATTGTGACTGCCCTAGGTGAGTAGACAAATTCAGAGCAATGAGATGACTCATCAGGACAATCAGTTACAGGAGAAGCCCTGGGATGGAATTTTCTATTGCTTTCCACTCAGTAAGCTTTGATGATAAGTATACTACAATAAATACTAAATATTCACCTCATTATCATTCTCTTTCCAGTGCTAGATGATATTCCACTTAAATTCCTAATGCGTGTGTAGAATAATATTTGTAATCAATCTGATGATAATCCTTGGTGAGATAATTCACTGCCTACAAAATAAAGTTCCCCAAGGGTCTGAAAGCTAGTAAATACTAGGGGAAAATTATCTCATTAATTCTGAGCTTTAGTCGACTTGAGACAAATGTCTGTGAGCTCTACTCTACAGTCCAGACATTACTAGATCCTTCCAAGGATGCTGGATTTTCTTCCTCTTTCACCTTCTTTCCATCTCTCATTGATCTCAGAAATGTGCAGACCCATGTGCTCACATGCAGGAATTGACATCAAAACATAAAGAAGGACTCAATGTAGACCAAAAATTAACTATTAAGAAATTAAGAAAGGCCGGGTGCAGTGGCTCACACCTGTAATCCCAGCATTTTGGGAAGGAGGTGAGAGGATTGCTTGACCCCAGGGATTGGACACCAGCCTGGACAATTTGGCAAGACCATGTATCTACAATTAAAAAAAAGAAAAGAAAAATTAGCTGGGTATGATGGTGCATGCCTGTAGTTCCACCAACTTGGAAGGCTGTGGTGACTGTGATTGTGCTACTGCACTCCAGCCTAGGCAACAGAGTTAGACTGACAAAAAAAAAAAAAAAAAAAAAAAGAAAGAAAGAAAGAAAAGAAGAAATTAAGAAACATGAAAATCTCTATCCTATATGAAAATAGGGTTGGTTCAGGAAGATGGTTGTGGAACCAGTCAGACTAAATGAATTCCAATGTGAGTGAGTGAGAATATGGAAAATTTTGCATACGTGTCAGTAAATGGACGTGTGAGTGGCTGACTGAGTAGGGACTTGGGAACAAGTGGCCAGGGCTTTCTGATTAAACAACTGATGCTGCAGCTGCTTTGCTTGGTTCCTAGAGTTTCCTGGGGTGCAGAAGCTGAGCACCACTTTTTCAAAAAAAAAAATCAACAAAACCCTTTCTGGGAAGAAGCTACCAGGAGAGACTGCCAACACCAGGCTCTGCCTCACCACTGCAGTGCCTGGCCGAACACTGGCAGCAAGGGCTGCAGAGGGAGCCTAGTGACAAAGACCCACTAGAGAAGACAAAAGAGGCACCCTGTCACCATCTTGAAAACTGGGCAGGAAAGTGCTCCAACTTGCTCACTAAAGAGCCACAGATCTGACCCTATCTCTGTGACTGACAGATTAACTACTCAGGGATTGATCATGACCCAGAGGAAATATCCAGAAAGCATAAACTCTGAAGGGACAGGATGAGGGCTGAATCTTAGGTGTCCCACCCCCTACCCTGATTCAGCTGTGGGCCAAAAAAAGGACAAGCAAGACCTCCAAAGAGATCAGTGGTGAGGCCAGAGCTGAACCAACCCCTTCTGCCCCAGCAATCCTGTAAACATCAGACCCACACAGCTGGGGCACAATTGAGAAGGATGAACTCAGGCAGAGCCTGGACATTAGCCACAATAAGAGGACTTCACTGCAGGATAAGCCTGGCTGGGGTGCCCCCTTCAAGTACCCAAAGGGGATCCCTTGACCATACTAGAGTGGGAGATGTGGACTGAAGCCTCACCTACCCCCATTGCCCCCTCCTCGTTCCCTGGGATGGACACTGGGGTGATTGTGAATGAGGCCAAAGCTCTGCAGGAAACAACAGAAGGGCAGCTGAGAGGACATTTACAAAACCTGCCACAAGAGGGCAGGATTTTTTTGTTGTTAATTTTTTATATTTTTCCTTTGTGCATGAATGTTCAGGTGAGGGTTCAGTCTGCATCCCCCCAACCCTTATTTTATTTTTATTTTTTCCTCTTTATTCTTTCTTTTTTTTCTGATTATGTGTGTGTGTGAAGGAGTGAGTGTTCATCTTTCAGTTTTTTTGTTTGTTTTTGCTTTTTTGTTCTCCTTTTTTAGTTCAATGTGTGGATAAATACATGTATCAGGGTTCAATTTGAATTCTTTTTTTCTCCTCTTTTTTTCCCCTCTTTTTCTTCTCCTTTCATTTAGAGTTGAGCATATGTGTGTGTGTTTGGTTTTCCTGTTTTTGTTGTTGTTGTTGCTTTTTGTTTTCTTTTGCTCTGTTGTTATTCCAGTTTGCTTTCGTGTGTGTGTGTGTGTGTGTGTTTAATTGTTTTCTGCATTGCATTCTGCTCATGTTGTTCTTTTTTTGTTTGTTTGGGGTTTTTTTTTTACATTAAAAAAAATCTGTCTATCTCATTTCATTCTTCTTTGTTCTCCTCATTGTTGTTACTGTATCTTGGACTCAGGGGTACACACACATACTCATTGCATCATCATATATGAGCACCCATACCACAATCAGTGAACATTGGAATTTACAAGTAGTTTCTGAATCCTAGCTCTCTCTTCTCCACCTTATTTGACTCTCAAAACTATGAGACATAAAAATTCCCACCCACAACCCTATTTCAAAATAGAACAAATTCAGAGCCCTGATCAGGAAAGAGTAGAGGGCTGAGCAAACATCAGAAGTGAAACACTCTCCCACTGTCACTGAATAATGGAACTAAGGAAAAATGAAAGATATTTGTCCAAATGAAGAAAAATCAGTGGAGGAACACAGGTAATTCCCAGTGTTACAAAGACAAAATACCTGAAAAACCAGACTTCAGAACCAAAACAATGGAAGTCACCAACAACTATCCCCAGAATACAGTAGGAATTAGATAATGAATGGAAAGAATGACTAAGACACAAGAAAGACAAGATACAACACTGAAAGAACTTGTAACAGAGATTTTGGCCATAAAAAATTTCAGCCAGGAAATAAATAACAAGATGACAAGCATGAAAGCAGAATTAATCAAGGAGAAGAAAGACTCTCAGAACTTGAAGGCCAGAGCATGGAATTAACTTAATCTGTAAAAAACATAGAAAGATAACTCTGTAAGAAAGAACAAAGCTTCCAAGAAATGTGCAATTATATCAAGAGGCTGAGTGTAGGCCTGATTAGTATCCCAGAAGAAGAAAGGGAAATGGAGAATACCTTGGAGCAAGTATTTCAGGAAGTTATCCAAGAAGACTTTCCCTTTCTCGCCAAAGATGTGACCATCCAAACACAAGAGATACAGAGAACTCCCACAAAATATCCAATGAGAAGGCCAACCCCTAGGCACATAGTAATTTGCCTACATAAAATAGGCACAATATAAAAAATCCTAAAGGCAGCAAGAGAGCAAGTTCAGACTACCTACTGGAGAAAAACAATCAGAATAGCAGGAGACCTATTGGCAGAAACACTACAGGCTAGAAGGAACTAGAGTCCAATATTCAAAGCCTCAAATATAAACAATTTCAACCAAGAATTTCCTGCCAAATCAAGCTCAGCTTCATCAGCACTGGAGAATTAAAATCCTTCCCAAACTTCCAATCCCTAAGAGATTATGCAACTTCCAGATCAACTCCATAGGAGACACTTTAAAAAGTATTAAGCACAGAAGAAAGAAAGAAAAAAGAATGACCATGCACATCCCAAGAGAATAGTAGAATACAAAATCAACAGAGAATATATCACCGCTGCAAACTTGAAAACACACATACATCAACCCAAAAACTAAAATAAAACAAACAAAGAAAAAACTTTATAAGAACCTCATGATGGGGATAAATAATCCCCTTTCAATAATCAGCCTGAATGTGAATGGACTAAATGTACCACTGAAAAGACATGGAATGGCAATCTGGATTTTAAAAATGACCCAATAATTTGCTGCATCCAGGAAATTTATCTTCCCACAAGGGGTACACACAGACTCAAAGTTAGAGGATGGAAATTGAGCTTCCAGGCAAATGGGTCACAAAAGAAGGTAGGAGTCATGATCTTAATATCAGACAAAACAATCTTCAAGCTATCAAACATTTAAAACATACAGAAGGATACTACATAATGATAAAAAGTTTAATCCATCAACAAGAAATATCAATCCTAAACATATATGCACCCAACACAGGGGCACCAGTGTTTATAAAGCAACTAATAACAAACTAAAACTACATATTGACTTTACTCTAACCCTATTATAGCTGAAGGACCCCTAGCCAGAATGACCAAGCTAAAGAGAGAAAAAGTCCAAATAATACAATATGAAATGCAAAAGATCAAATCACAACTGACCACAAAGAAATACAAAAGATTATTAGAGATTACTAGGCATACCTGTATGGAAATAAACTTGATAACCTGAACGAAATGGAGGACTTTCTGACTTCACACAGCCTCCCAAGTTTTAAACAAGAAGACATTGAGACACTAAATATACCAGTATCAACCCAGGAAATTGACTCCATCATAAGAAATCTACCTACAAAATAAAGCCCTGGTCCAGATAGCTTACGGTGGAATGCTATAAAGCATACAAGGAGGAGCTGATGCCAATCCTACTGAAAATATTCCAGACAATTGAGAAAGATGGATTTCTCTCCAAATCATTTTACAAAGCTAACATCACACTGATACCCAAACTATGTAAAGATCCAACAACAAAAGGGAACTACAGGCCAATATCCCTGATGAACATAGGTGCAAAAATTCTCAACAAGATTCTAGCAAATCAGATCCAACAACACGTCTTAAAAATCATCATCCATTACCAAGTAGGTTTCATCCCCAGGATGCAGGGCTGGCTCAGCATCAGTAAATGTAATTAAATACATCAACAAATATAAAAACAAGAACCACATGACTATATCATTAGATGCAGAAAAAGCTTTTGGTAAAATCCAGCATTCCTTATTGATTAAAGCTCTCAAACACCTAGGCGTATAAGGAAGATATCTCAAAACAGTTAGCACTGTCTACAATGAGCCCACAGCCAGCATATTGCTAAATGGACAGAAACTGGAATCATTTCCCTGAAAACCAGAACAAGACAAGCTTCCCACTCTCACCCCTCTTGTTCAACATTGTGTTAGAAGTCCTAGTTAGAGCAATTAGACAAGAAAAGGAAATCAGGGGTATCCAAATAGGAAAAGAGGAAGTTAAGTTATCCCTTTTTGCTGACAATATAATCCTTTATCTCAAAAACCCAAGAGAATCTGTCAAAAACCTGCTTTCACTGATAAAGGACTTTGGCAAAGTCTCAGGATACAAACTCAGTGTGCAAAAGACGATTGCATTCTTATACACCTAAAAAAGCAGGTAGATAATCAAATAAAAAGCACAGTCCCATTGACAATAGTCACACAAAAAAAGAAATACCTCGGCATCTTCCTAACCAGAGAAGTGAAAAACCTTGACAATGAAAACTACAAAACACTGCTCAAAGAAATCCAAGAAGAGAAGACACAAACAAATGGAAAAATGTTCCATGCTCATGGATAGGAAGAATCAACATTGTTAAGATGTCCATGCTACCAAAGACAATCTACAGATTCAACACAATACCCATTAAATTACCAATATCATTCTTCTCAGACCTGGAAATGACAATACAGAAATTCATATGGAAACATAAATGACTGTGAATAGCCAAAATAATCCTCAGCAAATGAAACAAAGAAGGAGTATCAAACTTCCAGACTTTAAATTTTACTATAAGGCTACAATAATCAAAACAGCCTGGTATTGGTACAAGAATAGGCATATGGACCAATGGAACAGGATAGAGATTCCAAAAGCAAAACCTCAATTTCTCGACCAACTCATGTTCGACAAAGCCTCCACCAGCAACCACTGGGAAGAGGAGAACCTATTCAGTAATTGGTGTTGGGAAAACTGGCTGATCACATGCAGAATATTTAAACAAGACTACTACCTATCACCACACACAAACATCAACTCTAAATGGACCAGACACCTAAACATAAAACCTCAAACTATAAGAAACTTAGAAAATGCAGGAGACACCCTTATGGAAATTGGAACGAACTGACAACCAATTCCTGATCAAAACCCTAAGTGCCCATACCATAAGAGATAAGATAGACAAGTGGGACCTCATCAAACTGACAAGCTTCTGTAAAGCCAAGGAAACCATTGAGAGAGCAGGGAGGTAGCCCACAGACTGGGAAAAAATATCTTGTCAACTGTATATCTGACAAAGGCCTAACATTCAGGATCTACAAGGAACTCAAACGTGCCTAAAGGAAAAAAACAGCCCCATTATAAAATGGTCAAAATACATGAATAGACACTTCTCAAAAGAAGATATATGAACAGCCACAGACACTTGAAAATATGCTCAGCCTCACTAATCATTACAGAAATGCAAATCAAAACCACATTGAGATACCACCTAACCCCAGTAAGAATGACCATCATTAATAAAACAAGCAACAACAAGTGAGGATGTGGAGAATAGGGAACGCTTCTACACCGATGATGGAAATGCAAACCAGTGCTACCTCTTTGGAAAACAGTGTGGTGATTTCTAAAAAAATCTGACATTGACCTTCCATATGACCCAGCAATGCCCCTACTGGGAATATACCCCATGGAACTCAAATCATTCTACAAAAAAGATACCTGCACACACAGTTTTTTGCAACACTATTCACAATAGTGAAAACATGGAACCAACAGTGCTGCTCATTGAAACTAGACTAGATAAAAAAGTGGTACATATACACAATAGAATATGATGCAGTCATAAAGAAGGACAACCATATGGACTTTACAGCAACTTGGGTGGATTTGGAGTCTATCATACTCAATGATCTATCACAGAAACAAAGAACTGAGTACCACATGTCTCACTCATAAGCGAACTCTGAACATTTAACATAATACTATAAGAAAGGGATAGGCAGTAGCAGGATACTGCCTGGGTGGGTGGTTGTGGGGGCACAACATCAAAAAGGGTACCTGATTTCATGCCAAGCAAAGTGGGGATGAAAGGAAGGCCCAAACTTTACCTGTACCATGACCACTTGGGAATTGTACCCCACATCTTTCAATTAAAAAGCAAGTTAAAAAAAAAGTAAAAGAAACATGTAAACATATAAGCCCTAATTAAATAATATATATTCCCTCCCCTTTCACCACCTTTCCATCTTTTATCTATCTCAAGAATGTACAGTCTCATGTACTCACACACATGCAGAAACTGGCATAAAAACATAAGAAAGGGCCCAATCTAGATCACAAAATTAACTAAATTAAGAATCATGGGAAGCTCTATCCTGTATGAAACATATAAGCATTCATCAAATAATATATAAGCACCTAGGGCCACTCTACAAGTAGATACATTTAAAGTAGTGATTTGATGTTATTCAGGAATTTATTCTGATCCAAAAATTCTTCCCTCATTTGACTATTATTGGTGTCTAACTCATTTAAATTAAGAAGAACTGGGGTTTCATTCAAATATAGTTAAGAGTTGTGAGTAGTGGACTGGCAAATGTTTACTGACTGGAAAGTGTTTACTGACCTGTGCAAGGTGTAAGATTCTATACATAAGAGCTATACATAAGATGTAGTCCTTGATCAGGGCTAGTTCACGATGTTTTGGCAAAGAGAAGACTCACACAGTCAACACTGCAAAGCAGAGCATGATCAAGACTTAGAACAGAATCTTAAATAGCGGAAATAGGATGCTGTAGTTATGAGGAGCTACCATTTCTAAGAAAATTCTTGTAGATCTACTTAAGAAACAATGGTCAATAAACAGGATGTGGCTGGTTGAAAGGTTTTTATGATGGCAACAGAACTGGGACCACCAGGAGAGGCTGAAGTAATCAGGGCCTATGTCCACTCCATTTGTACAAAAGAAAAGTCCAGGAGGGAGCCAAGAAATGGTTTACATTTGATTAAGAGGTGAAAACATAGTTAGCTTCAGTAGAATTGTGTTAGGGTTTCTGGTCAGTTAGGAGAGCCATGGGTGATTTTTCAGAGCATGGCTAGAATAAGAGTTTTAAGAAATACAATTGCAATCCCATAAGTGGGAATCATTTTCTGACTGGGGAGACAGATACAGTGATAGAATGAGAGGATAAACAGAAATATTGTAAGACATGGAACACCAAACATAGTAGAAAGGTCTGTGCAGATGCCTGCTAGCAGTCTTGAGTTGGAAAAATCTCCCCACAGAGAGGCATTTTTTATCAATACTTCAAGTTTGATAATTTTAGCCAATCCTTGAGCAGAGATTGGCTCCCCAATCTCCCCACAGAGAGGCATTTTTAATCAATACTTCAAGTTTGAAAATTTTAGCCAACCCTTGAGCATCTACCCAACATTGGGTAAACTGCTTCAACAGATTTCTAATGGATTTAGGGCAAGGAGGCAGGCATCTAGAGTCCGCAATATATCTATAATTACCAAGGAAGGGAGAAATGCAAGAAGACAAAAAGACCACTTAACGAAGAGACCAGCAAATTCTGCACACAATTTCATCCATTTCCCAACAATGGCCAGCTCTAGGGAGAATTTTGGATGTAGATTCTTTTGTGTTAGAAGTGTTAGGCACAGTTTAAGACAGAAATAATATATGCCTACCTACATATAAAAGGAATACAAATAATTCAAGAGTGTAGTTAATGAAAATATTCCCATGGAAGCAATGTAGAAAGCAAACTACACTTTAAATCACAGAAGAAAGAACATGGTTTTGAAACTTCAGATAATTAATTTTATGAGTCAACCTTTATTGAATTCCTATAATGTTCTGGGTACTTCCTAGTTTGCTCAGGAACTAAATTGGATGTAGCCTATATGCAATGTTTATGCTAACAGTCTTTTCAGCAATAAAGGTGCATTCTGCACCTCGAGCATACAGTGAGCGCATCAGATAATAATATATTTATATATTTACTGATTAAAACATTCTTTTCTTCCATCTCCGGAGTAATTCTATACAGGCACTGAGGTATTTTTTTCATGTAGCCTATTCTTTAGATTGATTTATCCTTATTACAGTGGTTCTTATAAAGTGTCCTGAATACACATCATCAACCTCACCTAGGGATATTGGAGTTGTGACTTCTAGGGCTTCACCCAGGCCAATTGTGCCCTAATCTCATGGAGGAAAGTCTAGTATTCTACGGTTTAAGGAGGTTTCCATGTGATTCTGATGCATGCTTTAAATTTTGAGAAGTATTGTGTCATGGCCCATGGCGTGATTACATCTCAACTCGCTCAACTTTTATCCTTTAATATGTATGACACACAGGTGAACATAGGCTGCTTCATATCTATATGAGACTGAAAAAATGTTAAAAATAATTGTATATTCATCACACGTGAACATAATCAATATGTCTGCCTATCATCTTGGGTATGATATTTTTACACAGTGAGTTTATAAGCTTTTTGTAGACTAAGACTGTCTCCTATTTTGATATAAGTTGGTGGTTCTCAACAGCCAATGTTTTTGTACCCCAGCAGACATTTGATAACATCTGCAGAAATTTTTGAATGTCACCAAGGGGGAAGGGTACTACTAGCATCTGGTGGATAGAGTCTAGTGATACTTCCAAACATCCTACAATGGGCAAGGCATCCTACAATATAGAATTATTGGCCCCAAATGTCAAAAGTGTTGAAACTTAGAAACCCTGGTATAATATTTAATGCTAAATACATTATTATCTTTAATATAAAACTTCTATATTACAAAAAATGATCCAGAATCATCCTATAATATTCTTTCAGCAAAAAGCTGTATCTACTGGCTCATAATGGAAAGAGGAGTTTAGAGTTGGTCTTGAACTTGGAATAGAATTGTGACATACCTCCCACATGTTTCCTTTAGTGCAGGGGTCCCCAACCCTGGGACCACAGATGGGTACCAGCCTGTTAGGAACAGGGCCTCTTGGCAGGAGGTGATGGGCTGCGAGCAAGTAAAGTTTCATTTGTATTTACAGCCACTCCCCATCACTCTCATTACCGTCTGAGCTCTGCTTCTGATTCTGTCAGATCAGTAGCAGCATTCAATTCTCATAAGGGCACAAACCCTATTGTGAACTGTGCAATTGAGGCATCTGGGGTACACGCTCCTTATGAGAATCTAATGCCTGATGATCTGAGGTGGAACTGAGGCAGTGATACAATGTATTTCATTATTTATTACAGTGTAATAATAATGGAAATAAAGCGCATAATGTGTAACACACTTGAATCATCCCCAAATCATCCATCGCTGTCCTTCCCCCCCACGTTAGGGGAAGTGTTATCTTCCAAGAAACCGGTCTCTAATGCCAAAAATGTTGGGGACCACTGCTTTTTTGTACACATTTGCAAGATAGGACAAAATATTCTCAGTAGAATGTCCTCAAGGAAAATATGCCTGTGTCAAATGAGGCAGGTAAAATGCATAACATGATTACGGCATAACGCCATAGTATGACATTATTTTATTTTTCAACATATAAAATTACAGAAAACTTTTATGTGCTAGAGACACATAGAGATCTTTACTAATAATAACTAGCTACCTTTGCAAATTTTACCTTAGGATCTTTTATTGTATGTTTGTCTGAGTGTTACTCTGCCAAATAAAGATTCATAAATCATATATAGTAAACCCCAAGATGTTTCTTAAGTGCCACAGTTGTTCATGATTAGCATGCCTTATTAGTAGTGTAGCTTTGCTTATTGCCCTTAAAAATGAAGTGGTCTGATTTGTAATGATATGTCATCATCACATCTGCAGGTAATTTCTATGCTTCTGCAATTAAGATGTCCCAAGTAACTACCACTGCCTTACTCCATAATCCCAAAGATATCCCTTCCACTTCTCTTTCTAGGAAGAAGATTGGAAAGAACTAGTTGCACTTGGTAACTGACTGGATATGGGGGTTGAGTGGAAGGGAACGTAAATCAAGATAATACCCAGATATCTGATATGGCCATCTTAGTAGCAGATTGACAGAGGAACACGAAAGAGAAAAGAGTGCATAAAATAGCTGGTGGCTCACACCTATAATCCCAGTACTTTGGGATGCCAAGACAAGAGGTTTGCCTGAGCCCAGAGTTTTGTAACCAGCCCCAGCAACATGGTGAGACCTCGTCTCTACAATAAATAAAAAATTATCGTGGCATGGTGGCATATGCCTGTAGTCTCAGCTATTTGGAAAACTGAGGGGGAAGTATCACCTGAGCCCAGCAGGTCGAGGCTGTGGTGATCATACTACCATACTCCAACCTGAGTGAAAAAGTGATATGCCGACTCAAAAAAAAAAAAAAAAAAAGAGCATACATGATTCTAAGCCACTCCTCAAATTAACAAAAACACATGTATGGATTAGAGTCCTATTTTCTTTATTACCAGCCATTCATGTTTCTGGTGAAATAGTCTCCAGAGAGAAGAGGGAAAGGAGACACGATACCAGAACATAAACTGTAAAAATACAATTAAAAATCTCAAACACGATTTTGAAAGCAATGCCAGCATCCTCAACAGCAATGTCTAGTTGCCTCCAAATTGATGAAAGGAAAATGCCTCAGGCTGATTGCTGCTAGGCTTCTGGTTATCCATACCCCTGAAGAAAACCTTTGTATTTTAGCACTAACTCTTTTCAGTCATCATGACTGACAAGGACACCTAATTCTACTTTAAGACATTTTCAGATCTATACTTTAAACACAGCCTGTTTATTCACCATAAACAATAAAGAAGTATCCCCAGAGTGTTACCGTCACAGTGGAACTGCACGAGGCTTATCTGACTGGTCTGTATATTTATATCTAGTTATCTATAGGTAGACATTACAACAAAGACATTTCCACTTGTATAGGTATGAGTTCATTACCAATCTACTTAAAACCCTACCTGTATAAGACAGGTAAAACACTTTCTCATAACAACTTGAAATTTCCCCATGTTTGTCTTTCAGAAGCAGATGTTTTAAATAAATCAAGGACTTAGCATTCCCACTTCCCACCATTTTCCCATTGTTTCGCACAATCTGTTTCAAGAAGGCAGGTGTTACAGTAACATACTGTTATCTTTCACTAACCCCAGAGTATGGATGTCCATGTTTCCTTGTACCAATATATCCTTAAGCATCTCCATCAACCAATCTATCCCAGCTCCCCTGGTAAATAAACTTTTCTATTGTTATTATGGAAAGTATTTTATTTATTATGAATCTTTTACACAGGCTGCATTTCATGATGTCGCAGAGTGTCATTATGAAGCAAATGCAAATAGGGAAATAATGGCAAATCACATCAGACTAAAAATCAAAATATGGCTTAGGGGAAGGAAACCTGTCACAATTTTTAAAGACAAAAAGAAAATGTTCAGGCAATTTCCAATTTGAACAGTATTGCACAACTGTTGCACAAAGCAATTCTGCCAACACAATATCTTGAGTTTCTTTTGAAGCTCTTCAACCCCATAGTTTATTGTGAATGAAACACCCTATTTCGAAAGGATACCCCGATGGCCTTTGCACTGCAAGTAACAAAAATTCAGACAGCATTTCTGCAAATGATACATCATACACATGCAAATGTTGTATTTGACTTTCAAATCCAATGATAATGTGACAAACAAAATCAGTCAGAGTTTTATGAGGTATGCCAATGTCAATTCTATGTCTTGTAACTGTCCCATGCCTCAATGTGTTCACTGAGCACTTGCAAAGTACTGTTTTTTTAAAAGACCTTAATAATGAGAAATGCAGTTATCCAGCCAAGACTGTGAGAAAGGTAGAGGCGTTTAGCACTTCCACTGAGTCTAAATGTCTTGATTGTTTATTCACTCTAACTGAGGGTTTCAAAGCCTCAGAACTATTGGCATTGTGTCAGGTCATTCTTTGTGGCTGTGTGGTCCTACACATGGTGGGATATTCAGCAGTATCCCTGGTCTATCCCCACTAGATATCAATAGTACTTACCAAGTTGTGACAACCAAAATGTCTAAAGACATTGCCAAATATGCCCTGGGTTACAAAACTGCCCCAGGCTGAGCATTGCGGTTTAACTTGGAAAAAAAAAAGGAGTACTCACACAGTTTTAAAAGTCTTTGCAGGCTAACTATTCTCTGTAATCTACTCCTCAGTGCAAAGTTAAGACAACTATGTCTATGTCGAGTGGGAAAGAGTGAGGGTGTCCATTTCAAAAACAGGCTTATCGTGTATTAAATAACCCTCTTAATTCTTAGGAAACACTGTCTCTTTGTTTATGTTGAGGATGAGAAAAAATTAATTACAGAGTGATATCAGTGCAGGGCCTTAGCAGAATCATATGCACCTCAAGAAGTCTCACCCTTTGCAGGATAGCACATTTTCATGGTGAGCAACTCAGCTCAAATTTGCTGCCCTATTTCCACTTAGTGTTGGGGAAATTTACCATTTACTTTTATTGATCTCTCTCTATTGGCTTCCGACCTTCTTCTTCCTTTTGCTTTTCTATCTTCTTATAGCTTGCTAGGAGTCTCTTTGAAATAAGAACTGCTAGAAGTAGCAAAAACGATTCTATAAAATTATGTGTTTGCTCTAAAGGAGACAATGCAGAAGAGCTGGATTTTCCCCACTTTTAAAGAAAAATAAATAGCTTTACTTTTTTATCTATTTATTCAGTCAACAAATACCTATTAAGCATTACTCTATGACAGATATTTGGCTAGAAAATTTCTGATACACATATTTACAATTAAAATGAACATAAAATTCACAATGCAAGTCTGTTTTTTGAAATCTTTTATGTCATCTTTTTTATTTATATGACCAATAATTTACTATTATCAGCAAGTAATGGTAAACATTAAAGAACTTAACTATTTCCTCAAAGTAAAACTTCATATTATATTTTGCTTTAGATGATTTCAATATGAGATATTTGGTCCCATTAGTTTTAAGGTTCTAAAATATAATCATTATTTATGCTTTAATTCCTCTTCTTAAAAATGTGCAATTCAAAGGGAGAAAACATATATCTGAATCCACATGCTCAAGTTGCTTTGGAACAATTTAATTAATCATACCTTCAATATTTCTGAAAAAGTTTAGCAACACTTGTACGGAAGAAAGTTATAGGACTCAAATGTTAAGTGACTTGGGGACAATACCCACAATCATTTAGTCACATAATCATTTAACTTGCTGGAATATTACTTCAAATATCATGGGAGCCAAGTCCTTTAAAATTATTTTCCTCTATCTTTTCTAACAAACCAAGACCACATATCACACACCAGCATTCAACCTTCTCGCTTTCTCCCAAATGCTGCCATGTATTTAGCTTTATCATTACACAATTCTCCCCTTCTTTGCCAATCCTAATCTTGTCCATCCTAATTTTAATAATTTTATTTTATTTTTATTTTTTGAGTTGGAGTCTCACTCTGTCATCCAGGCTGGAGTAGGGTGGTACACTCATGGACACCGCAACCTCAACCTGCTAGGCTCAGAATAGTCCTTCCACCTCAGTCTTCTAAGTAGCTGGAGCTACAGGCACATGCCACCCTGCCCAGCTAATTTTTTTTTTTTAATTTATTATAGAGATGAAGTCTCGCCAAGTTCCCCAGGCTAGTCTTAAACCCATGGGCTCAGGCAATCCTCTCACCTCGGCCTCCCAAAGTACTAGGATTATAGGCGTGAGCCAACATACCTGGTCAATGATTTTCTTAATCATGACTTTCTCTTCAAATTCTTCCACTTCCAACTATACTTACAAGGAATCTACATGTATAATTTACACGCCAATCGCTTGTATTATCATAGTATCATACCCATGGTCTTATCTTGAGCAAAAGCAAATTCTGGAAAGCTGATACAAATAGCTATTGTTACATAGTTCCAGACTATGTATGTCTTCAGATTCACCATCAATTTCTTGTATATATGGGTAGCCTCATTTAAAATAGTTGTGATGAAGAGCTTGACGGAGATAGTAGATTATAAGAAAATTAAAACCTTCCTCAGGGGATGCTAATTTTCTTTGATATAAAGTGGCATTAGTTTCTTAACCTCAAAGGAGTGATTATTTCTGGGTTTTTGTTGTTGTTGTTGTTGTTGTTGTTGTTGTTGTTGTTTTGACCCAAAATCTCACTCTGTCACCCAGGCTGGAGCGCAGTGGTATGATCATGGCTCACCACAACCTTGACCTCCTTAGCTCAGGCAATCCTTCCACTTCAGACCCATAAGTAGCTGGGACTATAGACATGCACCACCATGCCCAGATAATTTTTGATTTTTTGTAGAGATGAGGTCTCACTATGTTGCCTAGGCTGGTCTCAAACTCCTGGACTCAAGGAATCCTTTTACTTCAGCCTCCCAGAATGGTGAGATTAGCTACGTGAGTCATTACACTAGACTTGCATTTCTCTGTCTTTACAGTGTATTTACAAGCTCAGTGACACAACCTCTAATCAATTTGTTTGACCACTTTATTCCTGGAAATCTGGGCAGGTTTCTAGCAAGATCTAAAGTAGATTCTGTGCTTTTGATTAATGTTTCTTTAAGAATAGCATTTTCTGGATACATATTTTTGACATCTCTAAGTTCTAGATCTATCACTGTTAGAGTGCACTGTTCAGTTAAATTTTGGTAATAATTTTTTGCTCTTGGAATTATGAAGTTTCACAATACTTATGATTAGCCTAATACATCTGCTAAAATTAGCCATGTCTGAATCAATATCAGTGGCATAATTAGATGTACACCTTGCCACATTAGCAGTGCTTTAGACAGCTTACTTCATTAAGTTGGAAGAAAAAATAGGAGACAAAACTAATTTTAACTTTAAGTTGTCCTATATTATGGCACTTGGGTTAGGTTTCATAGCTATCGATGACCATCCATTTGAGCAGTGGGACTATCAGAAGCATTTTTCCCAAGAAACAACCTCACCAAAAGGGAAGAAACAAAACATTTCAAGATAGATTTGACATTTCAAGAGAAATATTTTATTTTTCTCAGAATTCTTGCTGCTTTCTTGTTCTTGACCTCACATAATG
The DNA here is from genome assembly GCA_963574415.1 of Tarsius wallacei. NCBI lineage: Eukaryota > Metazoa > Chordata > Mammalia > Primates > Tarsiidae > Tarsius > Tarsius wallacei. The sequence goes on from CAUYQG010148347.1 coordinate 21,503, forward strand.
TCTTAAATGCCTCGTATTGAAAATATATGGAACTGTTGTATGCTAATGTTTTATGTTGATTTTTATTATTATCAAAATTATCTACAGTGATACACCCAGATTTCTTATAATGAAAATGAAATTTCTCCCAAGCTCCTGATCTTGATCTTTTTTCTTCCTCCCTCTTCCCTCCCTCTCTCCTTTTCTCCTTCCCTCCTTCTCTCCTTCCTTTCCTTCTTCCCTCTCTTCCTTCCTCCTTCCCTCCTTCCTTGCCTGCCTTCTTTCCTCTTTCCCTCTGCCCCCCCTTCCTTCCTTCCTCTCTCCTTTCTCCCTCATTCCCTCCCTCTCTCTTTCTCTTTATTTCTTTCTCTCTCTCTTTCCCTTTCTTTTGTTTCTGTCTCTCTGAGACTATTAGATACACTGATTTCATACAAATTTAGGAGTAATTCTAATGCTGAGTTGTGCTCTTCCTCTAAAAAATAGGATTTGGATTTATTTTTTCCAGATTATCACTCCCTTGCATTGGCTAAAAGGCCTTTGTTGCACTCTCACAAAAGACACGTGGGGTCTATATATTGTCTTGGCAGACATTTAATGAATGATTATTATGTGCCTCAAACTTTTTTAGTATTTGACATGTATTTCATTCAAAAACACTATGCAATAAATACTATAATTATCCTTCTTTTACAGATAAGGAAATTGAGGCATTAAAAAGAGATAACTTGCCCAAATTATACACAATTATCAAGTAGCAAGGCTGTAATAAAACTCATTGCCATATAACTGTGGAGTATGTTTTCTTTTCTACTATACTCTGAGGTCTGATGCGTTTGTGTTTTGCAGGCTCATGAAGATTATGAATGATGAAACCATGATTTAAATACACATATTCAGATTTTAAAGCCAGAGATTTCAATCACCATAATACCCTGCTCTAAGAAAACTGTGTTTACTTATATTAAATATTATATGTAGGATTCACTTGGAGCTACATGCAGTATCTAAAATTTTATTATTTTGTTATGACATCTGCATTTTACAACGTAGAAACCACAGGACTTCTTTATTTGTATTTTGTAGCCACTCTTTATACCCTACTTTCAGATAACATCATTATTTTAGTAAAATAACTTTTTTTCCCCAATATTGAGGGGGCCTGTAAAGAAAGCACAATACCTGACATATTTTTAAAAATAAAAATATACGATTCCATAACAATTAGTAAAATTCTAATGAAAGTCATTATTTCATATGCTCAAGTTTATGTCTTCTTTTTCCTTTCTTGGGAAAAAAATGCTGTGTCCTTGAGAACAGAAGGCAGGCCATCAATCAGTCAAAGCTGCTGAATCTCAGATCCAGCAGCATCCCTAATGCTGACCTAATTCAATCCTGTTCTCATCCACCTGTCTCACTCCCGCGATGCTCTCTCTGCGTCCCAGCCCAGTGAGATATGGCAGAGCAGCACAGCCAGACCAGGAAGCCAGAAGAACTGGAAGGAAAATCCAAGATCTACCTTTTAATCTTTTTGTGTCCTTGAGCAGCCTTGTTAACTTTGCTCAGGCTCCGTATCCTAATCTATAAAATGGGAGTGTTAATTTCTACCTATAAGATTATTTTGAGGAGCAAATGAGCACAGTATATGGCATATGGTAAGAACTCAGTTCATGCTATGTTCTCTCCTCTTCCCTTCCTTCTGCTTCATTTATGTCCCATTAGGAATGCAATCTATATCAGTGCTGTGAGAAGGTACATGTCCTTCCCTGACCCTGAAGAAATGCAAAAAATCATTCCTTCATGTATGTCACCATAACACTGTGTACATAGCTCTATAATGGCACCATATTGTCTTAGAGATATTTGTACATTTTTCTCTTTTATCTGCTAGACTATGAGCTTCATGAAAAAGAAAGCTTAGCTCTTTGTTAGTTGTATCCTGATCATTTACAACAGTTCTTGGAACACAGCAGCCAAAACATAAATATTTGTTAAATGGAAATTAAGTCAATTACCTTACTTAGTCTTGGTTTTCTCATCATTAATGTTACATAATGGGTCTGGTCCTTTGCCATTACAGGGCTGAAGTGAGAATAAAATGAGAAGTTATAATTAATACAATAATTCCAAATAGTTATAATACCACCTATTTGGAAATTCCATATAGAATTTTTAAATACTATTCAACATCACAATGTGCTTACATTACTCTGCCCTATTTAATTTAGTATGTCAGGTACAGAGCTGTATTAGAGTTCTTATATCTTATAGTCATCCTCTATTCAATAGAGTGAGCCTTCAGTTATCCATAAGATATTTTTGCTTTTGGATTCACTCTTTCTTAAGGAAGGCAAGCATTGATTTGTGAAAGATCATTGTCCTGTTTAGATTTATTTTTTAGAATGAAAGACAGACTTGAAGGATAAGTTTTTTCTTTGAAGTACTAAGGATTTAGAATTTTTCAAGTGCTTAATTAATTTTAGGAGGTGACTCCAATCTTTATCTTTTCAATGTAAATCAATTTGTGCAACTTTCTCATGCTACAAAACCAAGGTATTATTTTCTTTTCCTGTGGTGGATAGGGGTACAGGTGGGTATATGGAACAGATATATAGAGTGTTAGGCCAAAAAAGTAATTGGATGATGGAGTATGTTTGCTTACTTATTCAAACCAAGCTTTAACATTTGCTCCAAACTAATGAATAGTCTCTGGTGACAGTTCTACTTCAGAGTGTGTGTCCAAATTCTTCCCACAGCTTTGTTCTTGGGCTATTCTTTCACAACATTCAAATTTCTCATAAAATATCATCTTTCCAGAGAGATCTCTCCTGACGTATACGTCTATCATATGTTTCCCCTCATTACTAGTCTCTACTTTCTTATCTTCTTTGTATTTCTTTATAGCATCTATCTGTCATGTTTTGGAATTCTTTTTTTTTTTTTTCTTTTTTCTTTTTTGCCCTCGCTAGAATATAAAAACTAGGTGGACATCAGCATTGACTTTTCATTTCACTCATTTCTGAATTCATAACAACACAAAGAGTGCCTGGCATATATAGATGCCAAAAAGTAGTTGACAAGAAAATGAATAAATGGATAAGTGAATGGAAGAGTTTCATTGAGTGACAAAAATAGAGGCAAGATGAATTCCTTCTGCAACTTTGATTAAAAAACTTTTTCATGGCTGTGTAAATATGGAATCCATGCTGCTGATTCTCTTAGTAATGACGATTGTACAAATCAGCCTGCTGTTGATTTATGAAAAATTAAGAATATTGACACATGTCTTTAGGCAATTCCAGTTGACTAGCACAATTTTGAAAGCATATTTTAAAAATTTGATTCCTTTAAGAAATATACATGTATACAAACATTGACATTGATCAATTTATTTTTATATTTTGGTCTCCTTTTTCCCTAAGAGCATTCTTGAAGGAATTCAGAAAAGCATAAGGATGTTTGAGTCACAGTCTTAGTTTTCCCGACCCAACTGCCAATAACATTTCTGGCAGAACTTAAAGGTGAACTTAGAAGACCATCCAGATCAATGAGAAGAAATGCATTATGGATTATACTATTAAAGTTACACAAATGCACATGTACGCATGACAACATGCATTAGAAATTAATCTGAAATAAAATTAATGTAGTGGTTAAAATATCTCCTAACACACATTCTATATTTTTTAAATGTGGAATTTTCTAACCAATCTTAAGTCTTTTCAAATAATAGATGTTGTGTTTTCTTACATTTTTCTTTTTATTTGAGCCCACCCTCTTTTTCCCAATGAACAGAAGCTCAAACCGTGTAATTTCCAAGTTGAGATCTCGTCTACATTCTTTGGTCTAGCTGAACTTGTCTTCTTAGGACCTCAGTGCTAGCCCTTTTCATGCATCAGAGGGCTATCCAGATGGTTGCTATTACCTGAGACTGTTTTTAAAAGGCAGCAGTTACTAGGTGAACGGAGATATTCCAGGACTGTTCTCGGAGAGTTAAACAGGCCATGCTCATTACCAAAGAAGGAAAATACAAAGTTCCACTTTATTTGTCCCACAGTAGATTGTAGAAAGTTGCTTTAGTCACAGACCATGGCTTATATCTCCAAATGGTCGGTCTCTGATTATGAACCGTATACTCCTGCAGGTCCAATATCAGGTGAAGGAGTGAATACAGAAAGTCACAGGTTGCTACCTAAGTTTAGGGCTTGGAGAAAGGAGTTCTGTCAAGCCTCATGAGAGATGTTACCTTTTATTATAAAGGGGTCCCAGATGTTTTATATATTTTATCCTATTCCCTCTACTTCTGTTTCTACTACCGATATTACTGCTATTAGTGCTAGCACTGTAACGACAATAATGAGTGTCCACTTTATGTAAAAACCTGTCCCAGGAAACTTATATGCATTAAATAGCACTTTAATTCCTCCCCAAAACAATCAAGATGTTTTACATAACTAATAGATGAGAAAATTGAAGTCCCTTACACAGTCACTAAAGCGTACACCTTAGGACTGAAAACCAGCAAGCTTGCACCCAAAGACTGGTGCTCTCCCATGGTATGTACATCTTCCTAGTCCTATGGAAGGCCCTATGAATAATGTTCTACTTTGCCTTTCAACTTCTTAATCTTCTGCGGTTGACGAAAGACCAATATTACAAAATGAATATTTTAGAATCACAGTTCCAGTCAATAATTTTCAATATAGTCCTTTAGCTTATTCATATTTATCGCAGTTTATGGTTTTCTTTTATAATGCACAGTCTATATACCTCTGATCCTTCAGGGGAAAAACAAACAAACAAAAAGGCAAGTGCATTTTCTGGACATCAGTTAAAGAATATAAAGAGGTTATTTTCACCTTCTTTATGAGCAAAAGATGAGCAGGTTCTCAGATACTTGTACTTTTATATGCAAGAAGGAATTCAAGCTGTGTTTGTCAACATTGACCCACTCAAGTCCTGTGAATCTGACCAAGAGTCACACAGTCTAAGTTCAAAGAGAATCAGAAGAAAAAAAGCTTTCCAGAAGAAAAAAAAATCCAAAGTAGTACCTTAGTGGCAAATTAATAAAAACAACAAAAAAAGTAATTGTTTTCAAGTTCCTCTATGGCTAGAAAAATTCCAAAGTGTACTATCCATGTGTCTATCCATTACTGAGTAGTTGGGAGAAAAAGAGATTAAGCATTTTACTAGCAAAACACTCTTTCACAGTAGAACATTTGGTAACAATAGCCAATAAGTTAATATATGCTGCATATTTTCTGGGAAACAGTTTTACAGCACCACAGCTACTATAAGACAACCAGCAGGAAATTCAACAGATTGTAAGAGCTCCCCCACATTTTTGTGCATAGAATGAAATGTGGTCTCTACCAAAGTGAATGAGGGACATCCAGCAAGGTATCCTGCTTTGCTTAGAATTCCTAAGGTTGACATATTTATTCCTGACATAATATTTCTGACATATTTCTCTCCTGGATGAGTTGGTAAGAGAGGTTACCATCACGGCAGTAATACTGGTCTTTTGAAAGATCACCCCCTTGTAAATGTGGTTTCTTTTTTTTTTTTTTTTTTTTTTTTTTTTTTTTTTTGGGGTCACAAACCGGAACCCCAACAGGAGTGCAATGGCCCCATCCGGCCCCCCCACCCACCCCCCCCGGGGGACCCGCCAAACATCCC
>CAUYQG010148349.1:0-37864 GCA_963574415.1 Tarsius wallacei
GAACTAGAGTCCATAATACTGAGTGACCTCTCACAAAAACAAAAAACTAAGTATCACATGTTCTCACTCATATAGTAGACCTTGATCATCCAACGTATTACCACAAGAAAATGTCTGACTGTGGTGGGAAACTGGGGGGGGTGGAGGGTGAGGGGGATGGGATTAATGGTGGTGGGTATCTATCTGAGGGTGGGGAGACACCTCTTATCAACAAGGGTACCTGAACGAAATATTTTTGTATGCCTAACCCCTAACTGTACCCCACAATAACATAATAAAATAAAAAAAATAAAAAATAAATAAAAAATAAAAAATAAATAAAAATAAATAAAAAAAAACCACACTGAGATATCCCCTTATACCAGTCAGAATGACCATTATTAAAAATAAAAAAACAATAGATGCTGGAATAGATGCAGAGAAAGGAACCACTTTTACATTGTTGATGAGAGTGTAAATTAGTACAAACTATATGAAAAGTGGTATGGAGATTACTCAAATAACTAAAAGTAGATCTACTATTTGATCCGGCAATCTCCCTACTAGGTATTTACCTGAAGGAATAGAGGTCATTATATAACAAAGAAGCTGTACCCACATGTTCACTGCAGCACAATTCACAATTGCCAAGATGTGGAATCAACGTAAATACCCATCAACTGATCAGTGAATAATTAGAATATAGTATATATAGATACACATACACACACACACACACACACACACACACACACACCATGGAATACTATGCAGCCATAAAAAAGAACACAATTATGTCCTTTACAGCAACATGGATGGAGCTGGAGATCATCATTCTAAGTAAACAGAAAACCAAATATTGCATTTTCTCACTCATGTAGGAGCTAAACAGTCACAAAGATGGAAATAATAGACATTGGGAACTTCAATAAGGTAGGAGGAAGGAGGGAGTTTAGACTTCAGAAACTACCTATGTGACACAATGTTCACTCTCTGGGGATTGGACCACTTGAGATCCAATCCCCACCACTACATGATATGTCCATGTAATGAATACATGTTTACCCCCCAAATCAAAATTTTAAAAATATAATAAATTGCTTAAAAGAAATAGGCAAAAGGTTTGAATAGATATTTTCCAAAGAAGATGTAGGAATGGCCCATAGGCCATTTGGAAGGATTGTCCTTATCACTAATCACCAAGGAAATGCACAGCAAACAATAGTGAGATACCACTTCACATCCTTTAGAATGGCTAATAATAAAAAAGTAGACAATAGCAAGTGTTGGTGAGCATGTGGACAAATTTGATCTCATGTACACTGCTGTAGGAATGCAATATGGTACAGCTGCCTTCGAAACAATCTGGCATTTCCTTAAAGAGTTAAAATCAAGTTACAATAGGACCAGTAATTTTACTCTGAAGTATAATACTGAGATGATTGAAAACATGTATCCACATAAAAATTGTACAAATGTTTATGGCAGCATTGTTTATAGTAATCGAAATGTGAAAGCAACTCAAACATCTACAACTAATGATTAAGTAGGCAAAATATAGTATCATCACAATGTAATATTATTTGGTCATAAATTGCAATGAAGTACTGATACAAGTAACAATATAGATGAATCTAGAATACATTATGCTAAGTGAAAAAACTCAAGTCACAAAAAGCCTTATATTATCTTATTTCATCATCTCAGTTTTCCAGAACAGGCAAATCCATAAACACACAAAATAGATTAGTGGTTGCCAGGGACTAAGGGAAAGAAGGCATAGGTAATGATACCCAAAAGATATGGGTTTTCTTTTGGGGGTGATGGAAATGTTCTAATATTAGATCATGACAACTGCCGCATAAGTCTGAGGATAGACTATAAACCACAGGGTTGTACATTTTAAAGGAGTGATACTTATGGAATATAAATTATATATTATTATGGTATATATTATAGACTTCTCACGCAGGATATTGTGTCCAGTACTGAAAGTACAGGTTGACACTTCTTCCCCATTCATTCCTTGGCCTTTCAACAGACAATTCTACTAACCAAGCTGTGATATTAAATAAAACTTATGATTTCTTTGTCTCCTTTTGCACTGTCAGGACTTAGATCCAAGTCATTTTCAACATGGCCCTGGATTGTTGTAAGAGTCTGCTAGCCATTATCTCTAACTCCTTTCTTACCCTGCAAATCATCTTTCACATACAAGATCAATCTTCACTAACATGGTTTTTATAAAATCACTACTATCTTTGCAACAATTTGTTAATAAATAAAGTTTAAAGTCTAAAATTTTGGTCAATTGTCTTTCCATTTTTACGTCTTGTCTTTATTCCCTACTCTTGTTATCCTGTCTCCTATATCGCTCCTAAATATCATAAAATTTTCTATTTTTACTCTTGTAAATGACTTTTAGCTAACATAGTTATCGTGCTGGAAATCTACCTCCTTTCCTCCACACTTCCCTTCATTCTTTGGGGCCTAATCCAAGTCTCATTGTTTTGTGAGTCTTTCTTTGATCATCTCAGACCACAGTCACCTGCTCCCTTGCCAAAATACAATGTATTTCTTATAAGCATCATTCATGATTCATTTGAACAATCTTCTGTATATCTTGCATATCTATTTCTGTCTTTTAGGAACATTGAAAGGCACACTCTATGGAATGTATTGCTCATGGCGTTTGATCATCACAGAAGCTTATAATATTCAGTGCTTAATTAGAAAAGAAATACATAGAGATAATTTGTAGCTAAAAAACATTTTTAGATACACTGGTACTTTTTGAAGCAACAAAAATTTTTGTTCAAATAATATAATTCTAATATATATTATTTGCATATGATAGAATTATGTCTGGCTTTATAAGTTTTTTTAAGCAGTGACAATTAATTTTATAACATAAAAGGGCACATAGTCTGATATGTAGAGAGAATATTTTTAAATGAAGTTAATTATTGATACCAAATATTCAGTATATAATAAATCAAAATTTAGATACTTTCGTTGCCATCAAACCCTGAATCCTGGACATACTCTCACTTTTATTACTGATTCAACATGGTAGGACTGTATTAAAAAAGAATTTAAAAAGAAAATCCTAAATGAAGTGCTTCACACTGTGTAGGGAACAAAGAAAATGCCAAATCAATTTTAGCTATCGTCATTATTGTGCAGTTGTAGAGTTATTAATCTTTGTTAAAGATAGGCTATTACAACAAGCCACATTAGACACATGAACAACAGAAAATGGTAATTTAAACTTGCCTTTGGTGGATTCCATTGGTCATGTCTGGAAGTATCTCATTTAAGGATCATGCATTTTATTAAAATAAGTAATGCCAGAGAAATAGGTGTCCCTGGGTGTGGGAATGTGGAAACTTCTCGTGCAGAACATTGTGTCCAGTACTGAAAGTACAGGTTGACACACTACTTCCCCATTCACTCCTTGGCCTTTTGACAGACAATTCTACTAACCAAATAAAGAGAGGGGTAGTAACTCCTAATGATTACAAATATGAAAGTGGGGAATGATAACGAGCATACAACTTGAGCAGGAAGGGGCAGAAACGTTTAAAAGAGGTTCTTAGTGCCCCCTAGTGTTAAATCTCCTGCAGTTTTTTGTTTTCGTTTTTTTAAAAAAGAGATTTCAAAGTTGGACGCAGCTAAACTTTGTCCAAAATTATACTTCATGCTAACCTGCCTCAAAATGCACACAGGTACATAATTCTTCTAATGAAGAAAATCCTTTACAAACTAAAGATGCACAACTTGGTTATTTCACTAAAGAGAGGGTAAATTACAAATGAAAGTAAACATCTAGGAAAGGGAATCAAATTCTGTATTTAAATGTGTTCATAAATCAAAGGTGGAAAAATCAGAATAAGTACATTTGAATATAGTATTTAAACTTAAGTAATTCTAACAGAAACAATGTAATGATTGAATTGATTAAAATCCTTACCTAGCCTATTTTTAATGGAAATGCTGACATCTTTAATGCAGAGATCTGAACACTTCTATTCCAACAGTGCATATAGCCTGCAGACAAGTCTTACTAAAATGTGCTGAGTTAACTTCTCAGATTTGGGTTTTTTTTATTTCACAAGGGCAGAACATAATTTCATAACCTTCAAATGTTCTAAATGATTATGGTTACCCACTGAATTAAATAACTAATTCTACTTTATGCCTATCAAACCTATAGAAGGAGACTCAAAGTTAAATAAATTGGAATTTTTTTTAACTTGCTGTTTTTCTGTTTAAAATTCATCTTTGAAAACCTATTGTAAAAATGGTAATTGAAAGTCTAAACTAATTTAGAAAATTTAGAACTAGCTTAAATAAAACTGAAATAGGTCATCATAAAGAAATAATTAATTGGCTTGCTTTTAGTCTGACTAATGTTTCTGTCAATGTTATTATATTAGAAAATATTTTTATTCTTGAAAAGAAAACATACATGATATAAAACTTGTCTTAACAAATTTTAAGTTTGATCAAGATGTTTTATCTCTATTTTGAAAGTCCCTCCAGAATTCAAGGAAAAAATACAACACTTGTGCTTGTTTTTGCAGTCTAGTATTCTCCCGATAAGGGTCATCTTCAAGATTTCTTCATTTTAAATTTTGTCTTTAAAATGTGAAGAGGGGTTGGTGAGCTATCATTCAGAGTGTCCATAGCTGGAATTATTCATTGCATACTTACTCTTCATGCTGACTCCTCCCCAAAACTCATTCTGATGACATATCTGTCTTTTTAATCTAACCTTTCTATGTTATTTAATTCAAATGTAGAAAAGTTTAAATTCATGATTATATTTAATGAACTACTCCTGAATAATGAAATGAATTAGTAAAGAGTGACAATTGCTTTCCAAGGACAGACACTGAGGTAAATGAGATAGTTGAAAACATCTTTGGTAAGAATATTAACATATATACTAGATACAGTTATCAAAAGCAGGTGCTTAGATACTTAAGATTCAAAGCCCAATTACATTCTTCAACTTCTGAATGTAAACTTCTGAATTTAATATTTTTGCTTAAGGAATCAAACAGGTAAGAACTATGATAATTAGTATGAATGTTATTCACATGATTTTATATGGTAACCCCTAAAATAAGATATCAAAAAGTATCTTCACATACAATAGGATATACGTGGACTTATTTTTAAGAATTTTTTTAAAGCAAAAACAACAACAAAAAAGAATGATGTAGCTAAAATTAAGCTTTTTGGTGAATCAAAATCTTAGCAAATAATATGGAAAGAAAAGCAAATAGCTGGTAGGGTACCTTTCATACTAAACCAACATACCCAATATAAGAATGAGGGGTTTCCATAGTATAGAAAGAAGTCCAGATTTTAAATAGAAGTACACAATTCCACAATTTTTTTGTTCTGTATTGCTTTGTTTTAACTGATCCCTTTTCTAAAAAGTATAATGAACCAAATATATTAAAGAAACAATCTTCACTCCAGAGGCAAGACACAAACACCATTACACAAATTGGAGCATGAAGTACCTATCAGGCCTTGGAAGTGAACTCGTCATTCAGTCATCTGAGTCAACATGCTCATAAAGGTGCACTGCAGTAAGAAAACATGACATTTTGAAAAATGACATACCAAAACAAGATCTCTGATTTAAGAACCTGAGATTCTCTCACCATTATGCATTAGCCTTGAATAAACACATTTGAACATCCCTGGGGTTCATTAAAAAATAAGCACACAATTTCTGCATATTGTAGAGTTATAGTACAAGTAGGCCATCATCCTTGTGAACAGAAAAAAACATGGGGACTTTTCTGGGTCAAGGTGGCCGACTAGCACTCAGCAGCTGGTAAGTGCTCTGTGGTAAGCCTGCAGGCCTCGGAGTAGAGCTCATTCTCTTATTAACCAGAATTCTTGATCTGGACTTGTCACCTCAGTACCACATCATGTATTTCCCAGTTTCTGTTTTCTGAACTCTGATGCTTCTTCTGTTTTGGCTTCATGGATGCTAATTCCTGTAGCTTGCCTACCTTACATCAATGATTGTTCTTACAAACTCATTACAGATTAATCTCACTCACAGACCAGTCTTCCTAGGTTGTGTTATTGCTGTACAAATCCTGGTGTCATCACTGCATTCTGAATTAAAATTAGCAGGGCAGATGGCAGATTAAAAATATCAAACCATGGACGCATGCATTATCTATTGATAATCTATTTTTAGTTTTCACTAATACATAGATGCCACAAACAAAATAATAGAAACGACGTGGTGTTGGTTTGGAGAGTCAGAAGACTGTAAGTGTTCCAGGTTTGTTGCTGAGAAAAAAAAAAAAAACATAGAAAAGAGGCACAACATTCTTAACTATGATGAACTTCGAGGCCATGCAAGGAAGAGTTTTGTTCTAAGTAATAAAAGAAAATACAGATTATTAAACTTTTGTTAATTCCTTGCACAATGCTGGAAGACAGTAAGGCTTCAGTAAATCTATGATGAATAATGGGGAGGGAAAGAGAGAGGGAAGGAAGAAAAGGGATGATGAGGAAAGCAAGAAGACAAAAAAAGGAATGTTTGAACTGACCTAAGTTAAGTTGTACAGTCAAACAGTAACAAGCTCTTTTGAAAAATAGGCATACCCTCTGACTATATACAACTCTTATCCACAAACTTCCTACCAAGTGATGTTAGTAAATGCAAGCAAGGATCAACAAAATATTGTATGATAAAAATGTTTATTAACAAGTATAAAAAATAAAATACAAATACCTACAATTCGCTTTAAGAAGGTCTGAAACACTCTGTCCTCTGATATTCCGACAAGCACTTTGCAGTAAATGTTCATTGTAAGGCAGATGCAAGAATATTCTTTAATAGGCAAGGCATCCTTTATACCTGAGTGTGTCAAGAGTTCTCTATAAGCTCTAGAGCTTATCTGACATGTGAGCCTTACTTATGCAAAAGGTGGCACCTGCACAAACTTGGTAGTAAATCACAGCCTAAACATTCATTTTTTACCAAAAAAGTTTTTCTAACATATTTAATGTTAATAAACATTTTGACATAAATGTCAATACTTTTCTTTAAATGCTTTTAGAATATGAAATCTTCACTGTAGTATTTCAAATACTAAATTATTGTTCTTAAAGAATAAACTGATATTGCATTTCACATACTGTAAACACACACTTCTGCCACAATGTTTATAGTGAAACATTTTGAAGTTATTACATAGAAAATAAAACAGGAAAAAAGAAAGCTTTTTGGAATTCCTGGATCCTAGTAATGAACATATAATATAATTTTTTTTAGTAAACGTTTAATTAATTGAATTGAATTTTGTATAAAAGATATATTTTATACTATGGTCCACTAAAATATCAATTTCAAGTATCGGCTTCCCACTTAAGCATGAAATAAATAAGTAGGTGGGAAGGAAATGACAGGTGAGAAAAAAATATAGTCTGAATGGACATATCAAACAACAGCAAGTTTGAGAGCCATTTCAAAGTGATAAGAGAAAATAAGGCCAACAGTTGAAAAAGGAATTGATGAGAACAGATTGTTTTTTAAAGTCCAACTTTAAAAGCATACCCCAAAATGTCTATTTTATTAGGTGTCAAATTAATTTTTTGGAAGATTTTCAAACTTTTAAGATTTAAACATAATAATTTAATTCATATTTTGCACAAAATAATTCATTTTATATCCCAAAATCTTAGATATTTTAATTACTAAGGTTAATTTCAAGCTCAATGTTTAAGACTGTCTGGGTCCTAGAAAGATTTACACTTACAGTTTCTGGTAGTTCTCAACTACTGTGAAGAATTAAAAAAAAAAAAATTATACATGACAGACATTTAACAGGGCAAAGGCCAGATTTTTAAATCTTCTTAACACTTTCTGACACTTATACATAGAATTCTATTATGGTCCTTTGAAGTTGACAAACTAAAAAATATACTTTTCCCCAAAGCAAAATCAATGAGTGCCCTGCAAATGTGATGCCAAATTGCCATTGTACTAACCTGAATGTAACATTGGAACGCTTAAAATCAGCAAGCTATAAATAGCAGACAATTGAGAAGACCTATAAAGCATTCCCTCCTTGTCATCCTATTGGAAATGTTTGCACAGTCATCACTGAGCAAAAGAAGCTTCTGGGAAGCTTTTTTTTAAAAAAGGAGATATCCAGCCTGCATCTCCATAGACACTCATTTAATTTGTCTCAGGGGAGTCCCAAGTATCAGTATTTTAATAAAGTTATAAAGCATCCATTTTTTTCTAATATGCTGCCAAATTGGAGAACTGCTACTATTGCTAAGATTTTTGCAAGAATTGGAGTATTCTAGGAATAAGTTTGACATTAATAGATACCTGAAAAAGGGTCTTTAGGAGATTTTACTAGTACATTTATACCTTGTCTTTTCAATGAAGTAACAGCTAGCCAGATGTCATATGTCTGAAAAGAACATTTAAAAAATTACCAATTGTGGAATATTTTATTATTCTTTGTCCATAATGGTTAAAAATCACTTTATTGAAAGATAGTAAAATATTAGGAGATTAAGAAAGGTTATGAGTTTTAGCTCTTGTAAGCTGATATCAATCAATTACCAACCAGTAGAAAGTCTCACTCGGTCGCCCAAACTGGAGTGCAGTGGCTGCTCCAGGCCACCGCAGCCTTGACCTGCTGGGCTCTGGCAACCCTTCTGCCTCAGCCTTCCAAGTAGCCGGAACTACAGGCGCGCGGTATCACGCCTGGCTGATTTTTTTGATTTATTGTAGAAATGAGGTTTCGCCTGCCCAGGCGGGCCTCGAACCCGCTGGCTCAGGCAATCCACTCACCTCAGCCTCCCAAGGCGCGGGATTACAGGCTGAGCCACCGAGCCCGGCGAAATAGATCTTTCTTAACAAACCCAAACAGGGAGGTGAATAGTCAGTAGAGAGCTTCAAGGGAAAAGTTACTTTGACCAAATATACAGACGGGAGGAAAAAAACCTACAAGCTTTAATGAACCAATAGTTAAATGATCAGATCCTTAATAGAGTAATGTTATCACTATACTTAACTTTTAGAAGAAATAAGTTAGTAGTACAATTGTTCACAGATTCTCTCTGGTCATGGTACTCTACATGTCCCTTTCTAAAAATTGGGAAATAAGTGAGATCCGGCCTCGAGTATCTTTCCCCACGTTGGGACCTTCAATCTGTACCTTGGCTTGCAAGTATCCTTCATTGTCAGCCTGAAATTTTACCTTTATCCTTCTACTATAAAAAGGTCTCAATTTTCTGTTTCTTTCCTCATATAAGATAAATTAAATGATTATATTTTCAAATAAGATAAACTACTAATACATTAATTGCTGACCAGAAATTTCAGCTTTTCTATTTTTGACTTCTTGAAAAGAATTAGAGATATTTGGGCCTGTTGGTAAGCATGTCCTGAGCTATATAGAAAAAATATATATGATTAAGAAGTATATGTTTTAAAAATTATGAAATCATGTACTTATCAGTTTTCACTAGATATTAAGGTTACTGTGGATTAATAACTCTAATTAATATGGGTAATTAAAGATACTAGAAGTATTAAGGATGAATGAAAATAACTGTATGTGAAAAATGTACAAAAAATATACAAAGTACTTTTTTAAAAAAGAAAAAATATACAAAGTATGTGTTTTCATGAAGGAAAAAAAGGGAATTCTATCTTAAAGTAAGATGACTTTTTTATAGAATAATAAAGAAAAAGAGTAAGACAAAAACTGAACAGATTGGAAAGTCTGAAAAACAAATTTTATGTGTGGTCAAACTAGTATGATTAGATTAATTTTATTTGTATTTTTTAAATGAGTTCAATAATGCTCATATAAAAAGCTAAAAAAAATTTTCTCTCTGTTAAAAGGACATTTTCTTGGATTACTGGTCTGTTTTTACTGAGATTATTTTTTTTAAGTTTTGCTTCAACTGTTAACTAATCTGCCTAGAATGTCTCAAAAGATTTGTTCTTCCCTTATTAGAAAAATGTTAAACTAATTAAGCTTATCTGATATGTTAAATTACATGGGAAGCACTGCCAAATACAGGTGATGTTTAATCTTGATAGATTACATTATATAAATACATATTATTAATATAAATGTTCCAAAAATTCTAGAAACCTTATTTGTCAAAGTATGTTAGCCATAATTCAAATTATTTTCTCAAATTTTTATGTCACAAAAACAATCAAATTCCTTTCTCAATTGCATTGTAATCAGCTCTTATCAGATCTTTAACCATGATCATTTTAAGTCTTTTGTCATCTACAGACAGTTACTATTTTATTCCAATGCTTTGTGAAAAACTTTTATAAGGCACTGTAGTACAAAATGCAAGAGGTTCATAAAATAGACCCTGCCAAGTACAGGTGTCTAATAACTTTAAGATCATACTATTGAGACAGTGATGATTTTCAGAGCTGTAATGGAAAACTGATGGATTCATAAAACTGCGAACCCAATCTCAACTAAAACAATAATTAACTACATGGGACTGAATTGATTGATGAGAGTAATTGTAGCTTTTATGACATTTGTTTGAAATATTGTTGGTTCTTTAATATCTTGTTTTTCAGATTTATGGAATCCTTCTGCTATTATCTCTTAATCATTCTATAACTTACAGCAATTTGACAAAATGTACTTCTACAAACACGAATAAAACATTTATCTTTTTCTACCTACTCTAATCATTCCATAATTTGGAAACTCTTATTAAATATTTTTATTCTCATGACAATATGAGTATCTGCATACATTCAATGAGAATCTGTCCTTCTTATAACAGGACATAATTGTAAAAGTACTTGGCTTAGCTTTTGGTCTGAAGTTTTGAAAGGTATAACTTGAGATTCCTTATTATCAAGTAGTTTAATAACAACAACAACAACAAAAAGCCAACAAACTGAGGTCGATCTATGCAGAATCAATAAAGCCCATGGAGTATTACCAACCTATGACTAAAGTATTATATTTTAAAATATGCATAGAATCACTATTATTGCACTTATATAAATAACCAGGTCAAACTTAATGAAGCAAAGCTTGTCTTGTAAACAAACAAAAAAAATAGTCTTAATGTGATTATTTTGGTAAAAATATGATGACTGTAAAAAGGGATTATATTTCGCTAGAAAACTATAGTACATCCATTATCAAATTCTAGTCCTGTTCATTTTATTAGATGTTTGTTATTCATTCACAAACTGAATTGGATTCTGAATTTTTCTAGTTTCATGAAAAACTACATTATCCCTTTTGCAAGTCCTGCAAGTTGAAATTAAATGACTTCAGAAAAACTTGAATAAAAAATCATAAAAGATCGTGTATGGACATCGTTTTTGCCTGCTGCAATGTGGATCACTCAAAGAAATCATCAGGAATCCTGATGATATGTATGTAAAATCAAGAGATATTCCAATTGCAAGCCAGGAAAATCCATTAGATTGCAGATGCCATTCTCATTCTATCATCTAAAAATGCTTCAAACTCAAACTAGAAATCTTGACTTGCTGCCCTCTGAACTCAAAAACTAAGATCATAATTTGGCCCAACTGTTAGACTATACTGGCAGTTAGGCAGAAGTGAGCAGGTAAAAGAAGAAACTCCTCAGGATGGCACCCATGAAGAAAGGAATACCCCAGGAACACCAGCAATCATTCATTTCAGGACCACAACTGTCAAATTGTAACCAATAACATTCTCAGAAAGGGGATACCAAAATTAAGAGGGAATGCCATGGGGTTGCACAGGTGTCCTAAATACCAATTTGTCTTCTATATGACATTCCTGGGGTGGCAGTAATGAGCAACGCCACCGATAGGTAGAATTCGTATTGCTCACCTGGGTCCCACGCATGCACAGAAGCCGTCGTTAATACTGTCCCCAGCCGTGGGCAGAAGCAATACAAAATCAGGGATGAGACGAGGAAGAGACTAAAGAGAGGGAAGTTACAGAATTTTAAAAACACAGCACAAAAACCTCTGGAGGCTATTTCTAGCCGGGTCAGCCCATTCCATCCTCTTTCAAAGTATACTTTCTCTTGCCTAAATGAAGCTCCTCCTTGTTCCGCTGCCCTTTCTCTTGGTTGAATTCTTTCCTCCAAGAAGACAAGAACCAGGAATACACATGTTGTTGAATTCCCAAGTCGGTAACAATTATTAACCTTTGTTTTTCTTTTGTTTTTATAGAATAACTTAAAATCTCTAAAGTAATAAAATATAAAATGAACAATTTAGCCTCAGTAGTACTCCAAAATATAAAACTTCTTGATACCTTAATAACTTTAACAAGGAGGAGCTTGTACTTATACTTATAAAGATGTTTCTACGTTAATAAACCAGAAATGATTGCCCACAATTTAAAGGATCTTAAGAAATAAGTATGTCTTTCATCAGATATGTGTGCCTCTTCCACTGATTTATTGGGTTAGTTAAATCATGGCCCCTACAATCTCTGCTTTGGGAAATTTTACAATTCTTGGCTACTATTCTCCTTATACTTATTGGATTCAATTTCCCAGTGCATAATATCCTCTCAAGGGTATTAAATGCTTTCTAGCAGCCACTCATATGTCAAATAATTGCCATAAAAATTAGACACAGAACTCAACAATCTGAAGGCCAGAGCACTCAACATTCAGACCATTGAAGCCACAGTAACCATGCAATTTCAGAAATCAGTGACAAGGTGACTTTACATTTCAAGGCAACTATTGACGATGATAACATCTACATGACTCTTTGATCCAATGACTAACTCAATGGTGGTAATTGAGAGTAATGTTACACTGTTTGGTCACACTCTCAGTTTACAGAAAGAATTATCAGAAGGGGAGAATTATTCAAGCAAATTAGAAGATTCAGTCTAAAGAATGCTTGAGCATGCGTGTCTGTAATTCCGGCTACTTGGAAGGCTGAGGTGGAAGGATCGCTGGAGCCCAGCAAGTCGAGGTTCGGCGACAGAGTGAGACTCCAGTCTGGGTGACAGAGTGAGACTCCAACTCAAAAAACAAAAGAATCCTTGAGCAGAAAAAGCAAGTTAGTCCTCATAAATGACCTTAACCTTGCTTGATTTGCTAATGTAAGTAAAACTTAACTTGAGCTATTTCTTCTAAATGCCTATATTAAAGAAAAATAGAACTTAAGCTCAACCAATTATAAGAATTCAAAAAAACTTATAACTATATAACTAGGAACTTTCCAACTGCATAGACCAAATAAGTCAACTGTGTAACTGTAATTAAATACAGAAATACCTTGGTTAAATTGCAAGCTCTGTTCCAGACCACTGTATTACAGTGAATACGGCAATAACAGCGAGTCATACAAATTTTGTGGTTTATCAATTCATATAAAAGTTATGTTGCCACTAGGCTGTAGTCTATTAAGTGTTCAATAGCATTATGCCTAAAAAAAGTACACGCCTTAGCTAAAAATACTACATTGCTAAAAAATGCTAGTAATTATCTAAGTCTTCAGTGAGTCCTAATCTTTTTGCTGATGGAGGGTCTTGCCTCAATGTTGATGACTGCTGGCTAATCAGCAGTATGACAACTGTGAAGTTTGTGGCATCAATTGACTCTTCCTTTCATGAAAAAAATGATCTGTAGGTTGCAATGATTGATAACATTTTACCTACAGTAGAATATCTTTCAAAAGTGGAGTCAATCCTCTCAAACCCTACCACTTCATTATCAACTAAGTTTTTGTACTATTGTAAATCCTTTGTTGACATTTCATCAATATTCAAAATATCTTCATTAGGAGTAGAATCCATCTAAAGAAACCATTTTCTTTGCTCATCCATAAGACACGACTCTAATCCATTAATGTTTTATCATGGGATTGTAGCAATTCAGTCACATTCTCGAGCTCTACTTCAATTTCTGTTTGTTTGGTTTTTTTCTATTTCCCTGACACCTGCAAGGACTTCCTCCAGTGAAGTCTTGAACCCCTTAAGTCATCCATGAAAATCAACTTCTTTCAAATTTCTGTTAATGTTGACATGTTGACCTTTCAGGAAGCACAAATGTTTCTACACATATCCAGAATGGTGAATACCTCCAGAATCTTTTCAACTGACTTTTTGATTCATCCATGGACTGCAGATAGATGTTTGGTTAACAGGCATGAAAACAACATTCAACATCGTGTACACCTTCATCAAAGTTCTTGTGTAGCCAGGTTTATTGTCAATGAGAAGTTAACGTTTAGAAAGGGATCTTTTTTTCTGGGCAGTAAGTGTCAACAGTACACTTAAAATATTCAGCAAACTTTGTGGTAAACAGGTGTGCTGTCATCCAGACTTTGTTGATCTATTTGTTGAACATAAGAATAGTGATTTTGCATAATTTTTAGGGTCCTAGAATTTTTAGAAGGGTCAATGAACATTGGCTTTAACTTCAAGTCACCAGATATTCTCTCACCTAATATAAAGTCAGCCTTTCCTTTGAAGCTTTGAAGCCAGGCATTGAGTCCTCCTCTCTACCTATGAACGTATTTGAAGGCATCTTCTGCCAATAGAAGGATGTTTATCTACATTGAAAATATATAGTGTAGGCATTCTCATCAATGATCTTAGCTAGATCTTCTGGATAACTTGCTCAGCTTCTACATCAGCATTTACTTCTTCACCTTGCACTTTTCTGTTTTAGAAATGGCTTATTTCCTTAAACTTTATGAACCAACTTCTGCTGGCTTCCAACTTTTCTTCTGTAGCTTTCTTGCTTCCCTCAGTTTTCATATAATTGAAGATGGTTCGGGCCTTGCTCTGGATTAGCTTTTAGCTTAAAGGCATGTTATGGCTGGTTTGAACTATACAGACTATTCAAACTTACTTCATATCAACAAAAGGCTGTTTGGCTTTCTTATCATTTGTGTTTGGCTGGAGTGGAACTTTTAATTTTCCTCAAGAACTTTTCCATTGTATCCACAGCTTGGCTGTTTGGTTCAAGATGCTTAGCTTTAGATCTATCTTGGCTTTTTTACTTGCCTTTCTTACTAAGCTCAATCATTCCTAGCTTTTTATTTAAAGTTAGTAACTTGGAACTCTTCTTTTACTTGAACACTTAAAGGTCATTGTAGGGTTGTTAATAGGCCTAAATTCTATATTATGTGTCTCAGGGAATTAGGAGACCTGAGAAGAGGAAGAGAGATTGGGAAACAGCTGTTTGATGGAGCAGTGAGTACACATACTACACTGATTAAGTTCACTATCTTATATGGGTGCTGTTAATGGTGCCCTAAAACAATTACAAGAGCAACATCAAAGATCACTGATTATAGATACGATAATTACATACTAACAGTAAAAAAGTTTGAAATATTACAATAATTACTTAACATAGAGATGTGAAGTAAGCATGTGGTGTTGGAATAATGGTACTGATAGGCTTGCTTGATACCGGTTTGCCACAGATTATTAATTTATAAAAAAATGGAAAATCTGCCATGCAAAGTAAAGCAAAGAGCAATAAAACAATATATGTCTATAATTGCTTTGTTTTAGTTTTATGTTCGTCTATGAAAACCTCCCCCCTTGCATTCCCTTGGTGGAGCTTCCAAACCACTACTAATTTGGAGCTATGTGATTCAAGAATTGTTGTTTCCTCAAATAAACTCTGCAATTCTATTGTGCCTCAGTTTGCCTTTTTAACATAGCTAAATGCTGAAAAATAAAAAAAAGTAGAGCTTTATAGAGTTAGTCAACAAAGATATCAAGTATAAAAAGAGAAGAGTTACATAAGATATGCTACAGAACGTAGAATTATTTATAACATTTGTACATTTGTATCGCTTTGAAAAGAATGACATTGACATTGGTTCAATTCCTTCACTGGTTGTTAGATTTAAAACAATGCAGTAGCTTAAGTCATGTTATATATGTGACTTATTTGTAGTGGTAACTTTATATTTAAACATAAAATGCGAGGAAGCGTCTGTACTCCCAATTAGCCATTGAGAAGTTCTGCCTGCTTCAGAGTTTTTGTAGTGTTTTTTTTCTACCAATTAACTCAACACCTGTCATCAATTAGAAAGAGCTTAGTTACAGCCTAAAACAGACTTCTTTCTCATTTGTATTGGAACAATTTATCTCTAATAAGACTGGCAGACTCCATTTATATTAAATTCATTCAGAACGACTTCTGACTGCAAATCTTATTGAAAGTCAATCCTATTAAAATTAATCCAAACATTAGTGAAATTAGAAGCAAGCACAAGTATTTGAAAGCAAATAATAAATACCAATGCTGTATTTGATCAATCCTAGATTTGAATGATCAATAGCTCTTTTTCAAGCTATTTTGACATGTATAAATGTACCTTGTTAGGTTATATTTTTATGAATTACTTTCTATATAATAAATTTCTCTAACTAGCTAATATAATTTAGAGTTCAAATTTTAGTCACTATAATACCCAAAGTTAATAAAAATAAAAATTTATACTTAATTTAAAAAATAAAATCAACGTGAAAAATGTCATAATTTGAATATTCATAAGATTGATCAGCAATAAATAAGTATCTTATGCACTAGCTTAATGCAGCAAAATAAAAATTAGAAATACATTAAAACTGGAAATGAGCATCACAATTGATATGGACCGAATGTTTGTGTGTTCCTTAAATTTATATGGTGAAGTCATAATCCCTAATGGTATTTAGCAATGAGACCTTTGTTAGATGATTAAGATTAGATTAGGTCATGAAGGTGAAGCCTCATTATGGGATTAGTGCTTGTATAAGGAAATGAAGGGACCAGAGCTCTCTCCCCTGACCATGTGAGGATACAGCAAGAAGGCGTTTTTTCTGCAAACCAGGAAGAGGCTTCTCACCAGGACCCTATCAGCTGGACCCTTGATCTCAGGCCTCCCAATGTTAGGAACTATGAGGAATACATTTTTGCTGTTTAAGCCACCCAGCCTATGATATTTTGCTTATAGTAGCCCGAACTCACTAAGACAATGGTAGTGACCCCAAGTTTTTAAGGTCTTGATGTTAATGATCACAACAACAAAACTCATCATATTTACTAACACAGAAAAATGTTAAAGGGGTTGAAGACAATTAAATAGACTTATGCTTTTTTATGAAAAAACTATAAGACTGATTTGAATGTATTTTTTAAGGATACTGCTTTTTCACCTCAGCAATGGTCTTTAGTTGTTATTTCTCAACACACCAAGGAATGGATTCCATTCTGGAAACTGAGACTGTGAATGATATGAACTCATTACTCTGCCTTTTTGATTTCTATAAGAGAATTTATTATAGAAGCGTTTTATCCAATTCACCAGTCTTTATAAAACTGAAAACATGTTGTTCTAAAAATGCCGTTGGCCAGTGTATATTTGGCTTGCTACCTCGTTCAGTTATAGGATCCTTCTTCCTCTGCTTGTCGTGTCCTCATTCTGCCTCCTCCTTGCCTAGGGTTTCCATGTGATCACCCTTCTGCATGTGTCTTCCGCTTTGCACAAACTCTGTTCTATCCAGAATGTCTCCATCCAACCCACTAAAGTCTCCTGACTTTTATTTATTTATTTATTTATTTATTTGAGTTGGAGTCTCACTCTGTCACCCAGACTGGAGTGCAGTGGCTGCTCCCGGCCACTGCAGCCCTGAGCTGCTGGGCTCCGGCGATCCTTCCGCCTCAGCCTTCCAAGTAGCTGGAACTACAGGCGTGCGCTACCACGCCCGGCTAATTTTTGATTTATTGCAGAGATGAGGGCTTGTCAAGTTGCCCAGGTGGGTCTCGAACCCGCGGGCTCAGGCAATTCACTCACCTCGGCCTCCCAAAGTGCTGGAATTACAGGCTGAGCCACTGAGCCCGCCCCTGACTTTTATTAATCTTAACAATTATGATAAAATACCCCAAGGAAGTGTGATAAGAATGCTAATAAATATGTTACTATATGCATCTTAACCTTCTGCTGGCAGGAGCTAGTTCTATCAAAAAAGTGTCTCTGATGCTGGGATCCCCAGGTAAAGTTGTGTCAACCAAATCTTTCTATACACACACACACACACACACACACACACACACACACACACACACATGCATTCTTGCTAAAGCTACCTATAGGACTACCAGTAATGCACATTTTAGAGTTCCACTTCCCAATGAGTCTGGACGATAACATAAACCAAACCTTGTTTTTGTTCCACTTTTGTAGTCATTTTGCTCATATCTTCCCTCACTCTCTACCCATCCTTCCAAGTTCAACTCGTTTTACCTGTTCTATAATTCGCAAACCTTTTACCTGTTCTATAATTCCCAGCATGTTTACCTTCTCTGAAAAACAAAAATGTCAATTAGGCAAATGTGATACTGTGAAATGTATATTTGGTCATCGTCCATTTTCTGACCACAGCCCCTAAAATCCTTATAATCTCCAGAGTGATGAGTGCCTTTTGTATGGCAATGAGATGACTGGTAGCTAAGGTCCCTAGAGAGCTTCAAGGTGTGACTGGTCATCAGAAATATTATGACATAATTAGAAGATTGAGACCTTAAGCCCCATCTCTAACTTCTAAGAAGGGTAGAAGGGTTAAAGTTTAAGTTGATCACCAATGAACAATCATTAAAGCATCAATAAAAACCCAAAAAGTCTGAGCTCGGGAAATTTTTGAATAGGTGAACATGCAGCAATTCCTCAAGGGTGGTACACTAAAGGAGGATATGGACTCTCTCTGCCCCTTCATCTATATCTCACCCTAGTTCTCTCTTCATCTGACTGTTATCTGTGTTGTTTATATTTTGTATAATAAACCAGTAGAATTAAGTACAATATTTCCTTGAATCCTGTGAACAACTCCAGCAAATTAATCAAACCTAAAAAGGGGATCGTGGGAATCCTGATTCCTTGCCACCTATGCCTGTGGCTAGTCTTTGAAAGGGAGAGCAGTCTTGTGGGACTGAGCCCTCAACCCGTGGGATCTCCAGGTAGAAGATGTCAGAATTGAGTTAAATTAGAGGACACTCAGCTGGGCGTCTGCCATAGAACTGTTTAGTTCATATGTGGAGAAAAACTTCCACGCATCTGGCATCTGAATCTGTGTTGAGTGAGTGTAAAAAAAAGAATAGATAAAAGTGCCTTTGGTTTTTCCTATAACTGATAAGAAATACTGGGATTTTGGCATATGTTGTACTTCAGTTATAACCCTAAGTTACAAGTTATTGAGGTTTTTTTTTCTATTTTTTAATATAATTCTTGAAATTTCAGTGTGGGCTTCTTGTGAGTAAAATCTAAATTGTATCATTTCTTTTGTGCCCCATTCATGCTGCACAATTCTAGGAGTCACCATTCATACTGAATTCACATTTGAATGTTGAGTCCTAGAATGTAGAATGAGCAGCCTTGTGTTTTTAGGAAATGGTAAGAACATGATTCTGAATCTGATTGTTCAACACATGTACACCAATTAAT
Source organism: Tarsius wallacei (assembly GCA_963574415.1). Taxonomy (NCBI): domain Eukaryota; kingdom Metazoa; phylum Chordata; class Mammalia; order Primates; family Tarsiidae; genus Tarsius; species Tarsius wallacei. Next base: position 19,457 of record CAUYQG010148349.1, read on the forward strand.
TGTGGTTTAATTTGTAGAGTTTAAAACCAGTGCGAATTCGGATAACATGAGTGAGGACATTTTATATTCAGAAGAATGTATTATGAGAATACATTCAATACTATTAACGATTAGTCCTCATTTGCTTCACAAAAAAGTAATAAACAAAAACAAACAAAAAATCTGTTTTTCCTTCATGTATTTTTCATTTTTTTTTTTTTTTTGAGTTGGAGTCTCACTCTGTCGCCCAGTCTGGAGGGCAGTGGCCGCTCCCGGTCACTGCAGCCTCAACCTGCTGGGCTCTGGCGATCCTTCCGCCTCAGCCTTCCAAGCCTTCCAGCCTTCCAAGTAGCCAGAATTACAGGCACGCGCTACCATGCCCAACTGATTTTTGTTGTTGTTGTAGAGACGAGGTCTCGCCAAGTTGCCCAAGCGGGTCTCGAACCCGCGGGCTCAGGCAATCCACTCACCTCAGCCTCCCAAAGCGCAGGATTACAGGCTGAGCCACCGAGCCCGGCTCCTTCTATTTTTAAAAACCATCTATTTTTAAAAACTGGCCTATTTGTTGTTCCCATAACCATCTTATCAAAAGAGAGTTATGTGACCTAATCAGGAATTACAATTAACATGTTATTCATACCCTAGGGAATGGATGTTTTCTCCACCTCAGTATGCAGAATTACCAGTACTAGTAGAATAAGCACAGATGGAGGAGATTTGATTAGAGGCAGGGTAAATGCATAGGTGGAAGTAACACAGCACTTCAAAAATGATTAAGCCCCTAGAATGAAAGAAAAAGATTTCATTTTGCACTTAAAATCATTAATTGGTTAATATATTTAAAATAAAATGGCTTTCTTTGCAAAAATATCTTAACCAGTGGTTCTCAACCAGGAGATTTTGCCCCCTTGGGGACGCTTGGCAATATCTGAGACAAATTTGTTGGTCACAACTGTGCAAATTGTCAGGGTGCTACTGGCATCTAGTGGGTAGAGGCCAGGGATGCCGCTGCACATCCTACAATCACAGGACAGCCCCTAACAACCAATGATTATCTGGCGTCAAATGTAGACCCTGCTGAGACTGAGAAACACATCTTTAAATTAATCCCACGAAACATTTTATAAACCTTCACATCTTTATTTTTTATAGCTATCAGAAAAGTGGTTCATTTGTGGGCCTACTGAGGGGAAATTCTGTCTGTGGCATCTAAAAAGTAAAATAGGAAACAGAGACTGGGAAGCAGAGTGGATGATAAATACAAAGAGGGCTAATATCCATGGAAATCCTCTATCTCCAGAAGATTTCACTGTTTCAGGAGCATATGAGTGCTTTGATCAACAGCAACATCTGCTCACCATGTTTTCACTCTTACTGGCTTCCAGTCTATATGCCACACATGGCCAGAGTAAGCCTTTAAAATCTTAAACCCTCTTTACATTTAAAGGAAAATTGACAGTCTTACCCTGACCTGCAAGGCTCTATAAGGTCTGAACTCTGGTTACTTCTCTGTTCCAAGACACTACCACTCTTTCTCTATCTCCTGTGTTTTGGTTCCAGTGGCCTATTTGCTGTTCCCATAAACACATTCCAAGCAGGCTTCCTTCTCAAGGCCTTCTCTCTGCCAGGACCGTCTTCCATGCGCATTCTTGTAGTTTTGTACTTCACCATATATTCAGGTCTCTGTTCCAGTGTTACCTCCAGACATAAAGGAGGAGCTCCTGCCACTTAATATTGAATCTTTATGTTTTATTTCTTTCATAGCACCTTTCACTGACATTTTTATTATTATTTGTTTATTGTCTATTCCACCCCACCATTACTATTCCAAATGAGTGGGTTATTTGTTTATCATTTTTGTATTTTCAACCCCAAAGATAGGGCATGGAAAATGATAATCTCTTCATAAATTTATGAATGAATGAACAGTTAAGATATTCTAACTCGACTACTAAAACAGTTTTTATTTTGCCTTGATATTCTCATTGTTTACTTAGTTATCCTTTCGTCTAAATTGGGGAAAAATTAGACCTAATTTACGAGAATCAATCCTCTACCTAGAAACACATTGGGACAATCAACACCTAGTAGAAAAGCTTTAGTGTTTCAGCCAAGGCTACTAAAATGTATAAACAAATCCTTTTTTTGTGAACAAGGATTCCACTTCATATGCTGCAGTGTGTGTATAGAATAGGTGTCACATTAGTGACACTCGTGCATAAAATAAAGGTACATAGAGGTAAAAAAAAAAAAAGGACTCAAAGAGTTAAAATGATCAAAGAGAAGAAATATGGGAAAATGAAGCAATGTTTTAAAGTGATGGGGAAACTGGATTTCAGATTAATTAAATCTGTATTCAAATCTTGCCTGTTTTAGTTTGGAGTCCTCAAAAGCAGATACTGAGATGTGGCTTCATGTGCAAATGCCCCTGGAGACTAGCAAGGGAGTAAGGGAAGCAGAAAGAGAAGATTAAGAACCCAAAGTGGTGCTACTGCAAGCCAAGTCCTAACCCCTCCCTCCCAGAGCTCTGGAGCAAGACCTAGTTTAAGGAAGCTCTGTTCTTCTCCTGCACAGAGCTATGTGACACAGACCATCCAGGAGTTGTGAACTCCCAGATATCCACAGTGCTTGATGTTTGGGCAAAGCAGCTGTACTGGGAGTAGAAACCAGGCAGAGCTGGAGTGGGTGCCCAACACCAATTAAGGTGATATGAGGGGAACTGGATGTTGCTCTGACAGCCACAGCTACTCTGGCAAGTTACTCATTTACCAGGAGTCTTAATATTTTATATTAAATAAATCAATGCTACTTCATAGGTATTAAAGATAGAATGAAATGCAAAGGAAATTATGTATGTGTATACCTTCTAATACAATTGGTGCATGTTGCTCAACCATGATAATTATGTATTCAAATGTCTTACAAAAGAAATGCAGACAAGAAGAAAATTGCGAGATTAAAAATTTGTTTTCAGCTGGGCTCGGTGGCTCAGCCTGTAATCCCGCGCCTTGGGAGGCTGAGGTGACTGGATTGCCTCAGCCCGTGGGTTCGAGACCTGCCCAGGCAACTTGGAGAGACCTCATCTCTACAATAAATCAAAAAAATCAGCCGGACGTGGTAGCGCGTGCCTGTAGTTCCAGCTACTCGGAAGGCGGAGGCGGAAGGATCGCCGGAGCCCAGCGGGTCGAGGCTGCAGTGGCCGGGAGCGGCCACTGCCCTCCAGTCTGGGCGACAGAGTGAGACTCCAACTCAAAAAAAAAAAAAAAATGTGTTTTCATAGCATTACATTTTAAAAGAGTAATTGTTGAATTTGCACTGACTGTTCCTTTTACTACAATACTGAGTTTTGAGAGAACAGTGAGCAAATATACCCATCTTGAGACATAAAAGCTACAAAATGATTCAAAGACACACAAAACCAGCATTCTCATAGACATTTCCTGGCACAATAAGCAAATGGATTCTGAGGTATGAATGGCACTTGAAGGTGCTAACAAGGAGTATCTCAAAAACACCCTGTACCTTACAATTTTAATCACTGATTTCCCTTATTAAAATTTCAGAGGACAAGAAACAAATAAATTACCTAATGAGTAGAATGTTCTTTCTTTCTATCTTCCTTTCTTTCTTTTTCTTTCTTTCTTTCCTTCTTATGTTTGTTTTTTTATTTTATTATTTTTGCTTGGTTTTTATTTACTCTTTTTAGAGATAGGTTCTTACTATGTTGCCCAGGCTGGTCTCAAACTCTGGGCTCAAGAGTCCTACCACCTCAGTCTCCCAAAGTGCTGGGATTACCAACATGAGCCACTAGGCCAGGTCCAATGTGCTTTGGATGTGATGGATATCCTAAAATCCTTGAACTTACCACTATTCAATCTATGCTTATAACCAAATTGTATTTGTATCCCATAAATCTATACAAATTAAACAATTACTATTAGTTAAAACTGTCACATATTATAGTCCTTGTTTTCTAAACAGATGATCATTAGCTGGCATAGTTTTATTTTACTAAAGATTATGTATATCCATGGTTTCCTGAGTTTAGCTTATTTTTACTCCTTTTGAATGAGAATAAATACATTCCAATGGTGTGGAAAATTATGCTAAATGTGTGGCACACAAATTTTTTTAACCATTTAGCCAAACATACCCTCTTCATGAACACTTCCGATTTATATTTGATTATCATTCTTCTACTCCTTTCTTGGAGAAAGAGTACTTAAAATAAATAACTCACTACACCAAATTATTTTCTTTAACTGTAAAATCACCTCCACTCAGCTCAGTGTCATTTATCATTGAGTCCTTAGTAACCTGTGTATAGATGTTTATTTGGAAAAAACAGAATTTATATTTTTTAATTTAACTTCTGTGAAACACCTTCAAAAAAGGGGGGAAAACTTTTCTGTGAAACAGAATAACTTATTGACTTATCTCAGTGTGATTCATGTTCGAAGACCTCAGATGAAACTTTTCCTGAATCCCAGGAGATGTGACCCCATGATTACAATTGGTAGAATAAGAAAGAGAATATACCCCAGGCAGTAGCTGAAGTGAGATATGACATCCAGTCTCTTTGCACCATAGTTTCAGTGATTATTTCTGTCCCAGCAGAAACAGAGAAGGGAAAGAAAGGTTTATGCCTCACCTTGCTCCATGCATATAAAATGAGACTGGTGGCTATGTTTGCTTAGGCATGCGCTTCACATGTATGGGCATACTGAATAACTGTTTTGAAAGCATATCACTAGAGCAGGCTCTGGTCATCATTTTTTCCAAAATATCAATGGCATGGAAAGAAACTATCTTATAAGTTATTATTTGTTTTTAGAAATACAAATCTCCCTGAATTGGTCACAATAATGCTGCGTGACAAATAGCCACAAAACCTCAGTAACATAGAGTAATCCATATTATTTTCGAAGATACATTGTGTTAAACAAAGGTGGGCTAGGTAACTCAGGCTCCAGCTACAGTGACTGGAAAAGCTGTGCTTCTCTCTGTGCATGCTTGAGTCAGGGGAGTATCTGCTCCTCATATCTCTCATCCTTCTTGGATCAAAAGCCTTGCCAAGGCATGTGTTCTCACTGCAATATCAGAAGTTCAAGACAAGCAAGGAGAAATATGGAATGCCCTTCTAGAATGAGGCTTGAGCACTGACAATTCTGCCTTCATTCAACCAACTAACGCCAGTCACATATCTAAGTTCAAAATCAGGGGACATGCCTTTGTATATGATGAAGATATGATGGTTGTAAGTTTGCAGGAAGGGTTGAAGAACTTTTGCCAACAATGAAGTCTACTATATTTTTCTATTTTTCAAATTTGAAAATTCTACTGCTACAGGCATTTATTTATACCAAGAAATGCCTTGTTAATTGGAAATAAATTCTAAGAGATTAGTATGAAGACTTCAGTAGTAAACCTACAATTATTTGTCTATTTTGAATGAGTCTACTTTTACTCACAGTAATCCTACAGATAAGCATACACACAAACACATACACACACACAATCATGCACTACCTAACAACAGGAATCCATTCTGAGAAATGAGTTGTTAAGCAATGTTGTCATTGTGTGAACATCATACAGTGTACTACATAAGCCTAAACAGTATTGCCTACTACACACATAGGTAATATGGTATAGCCTGTTGGTCCTAGACTAAATCCTGTATGGTATAATACTGTACTGAATACTACAGGCAATGTAGAACAATAGGAGGTATTGATGTATCTAAAAACATCTAAATGTAGAAAAGGTACAGTAAAAATATGATATAAAAGATAAAACATGGTACAACTCCATTGGGCACTCACCATGAATGGAGCTTACAGAATTAGAAGTTGCTCTGGGTGAGTGTTGAGCAAATGTGAAAGAATATTTCCATACACTATGGTAGGCTTTATAAATACTGTACATTAGGTTATACTAAATTTGTAAAAAAAAAAAAAATTCTTTTTTTGATAATAAATTAACCTTAGCTTGCTGTAACCTTTCCACTTTACAAACTTAAGTTTTTAATCCTTTTGTAATAACATTGCGCTTCAAACACCATACAGCTGTACACAAATATTTTCTTTTTTTATATCCTTATTCTGGAAGCATTTTTATTTCTAAATGTTTTATTTTTATCTTTTAAACTTTCCTGTTAAAAACTAAAACACAAACACACATATTAGCTTATGCCTAGTCAAGGTCAGGACCATCAATATCACTGTCTTCCACCCCCACATTTGTCCCACTGGAAGGTCTTCGGGGGCAATAACATGCATGGAGCTGTCATCTCCTATGATAACAATGCCTTCTTCAGGAATATCTCCTGAAGAAACTGCCTGAGGCTGCTTGACAGTTAACTTTTCTTTTTAAGTAGAAGGAGCAAACTCTAAAATAGTGATACAAAAATATAATATAGTAAGTACATAAACCAGTAACACAGTCATTTATTATCATTATCAAGTATTATAGACTGTATATACATGCTATATTTTTATACAACTGGCAGCACAGTAGCTTTTTTTATACCGGCATCACCACAAACACATGGGTAATGCCTTACACTATGATGCTACAGCAGTTATGACATTACTATGTGATAGGAACTTTTTGGTTATTATAATATGGGTCTATAGGTGTATATGCTCTCCGTCATTGACCAAAATGTCATTATTCAGCACATGACTGTATATAGTGATTTTCTTTTCTTTTCTTCAAGTCAAAGCCTCACAATTGCCCAGGCTGGAATGCAGTAGCATAATCACGGCTCGCCACAGCCTTGACCTTCTGGGCTCAGTTGGTCCTTCTTCCTCAGTCTCACAAGTAGCTGGGACGACAGGCTCACACCACCACACTTGGCTAATTTTTAAATTTTTTCGTAGAGATGAGGTCTTGCTATGTTGCCTAGGCTGTCTCAAGCTCCTGGACTCAAGCAATTTTTCTGCCTTGGCCTTCCAAAATGCTGAGATTACAAGCATAAGACCCTGTGCCCAGCTGTGATTTTCAATTGTATTTTGTTAAATTACCCTATAATAGCTCTCAAAATTATATTTTATTTTAGAGATGAATCATAAAATGCAAAAATAAAAATATTTCTAGTTCTGGTAAAATTTTGTGTACAACAGTAGTTTGTACTAAATGATGTGTCAGTCAGTAATTTGCTTCTTAAGAAGTGATAGGACTCAAAGACTTGATTTAGCATTATGTCTGCAATCAGTCAAAAAAACTTCAATTACAGAAATGACTCAACCCATGCTGGTGACTGGACTGGTAAACTTTCAGAATTCCTTCATAGCATCAGTATAAAACAAGGCATTGTTATTTAAGTGATCTCAATAATCTTCCTCTTTCCAAACACACTGACGATGTGAGTTGGATGATTTAAGGAGAAATTACAGTTCTTTTTATTTTCCCTCCAGGGTCCCCTCTTTTTATTGTCTGTGATTGATCTGATGCCAGATTCTTGAAATAAACAAAGACAGCTTAAATGTCTAGCAGATACACAAATTTAAAGCTCTTCTCTCAGATACAAAAATCTTGATAAGTGTCTCATAGGATCATTCCTCCGTATAGCTAGAGTGGAAGTGATTGATTCAATAAGAAGTAATAGTGAAGAATAAGCGCAGGTGTTGAGGTCAAGAGCACGGCAAACTCTGACCAAGACCAATTATATTTTGTATCAAATTCCCAGAAAGACTTGTGAAAGTCTCAACACAAATCCAAAAATAAATACTACTGAGAGATGACTTAGAACATATGATCACCTGCGAATGAAAGAAAAACAGCATATGCATAAAAGTAACAACCTCCTGTACTATAGAAATGTGTTTTTAAAGAGATGAAATAAGGCAATCTTCATAATCTCTTGTGAAGCTAAAGAATGAGAATTTCCAGTTTTTAATGGAGAACTTATGATTTTTTTGACATTAGATTTAGCAGGGTTAATGTTCAACATTATGTAGTACACTTAGACAAGTAATTCCTTCCTGCCTCTATTTTTTACCAAAATGGGTATTTACTATGCATGTTCTTTGGATTGAATGGCTTGAGAAATGTCACCAATAAAATCAATAAAGGTTATTGCCACAAAGTGCTGGTAAGAGTGTTAATACCAAGGTATACACTCATCAGATTTAGTTAAGTCATGTAAGAGATTACATTCACTCTGCTTTTTTCCTTATTTTTAAATAATATAAGCAATACCTATATTTATTTTAGTTGTTAAAATTCCAAAAAGAATATCAAGTTAAAAAAAAAAGATTTTCTTTGATACAGAGAAAGTGTTAGATAAAATTAAATAATAGTTCATAATTTTAAAAGGAGAAATCGTTTCACGAAATAAAAATTGACTGGAACAATTTATCCTAATAGAAGTCGTTCACCCAAAACTTGTAACAATTACTTACAATAGTAAAAACTGAGAAGTATTTCTGACAATGCTCACCCCCACTGATTTATTTCAAATATTCAAGTCAAAAAAAAAGAGTATAATAATCATAAAGGAATAAATGTTCACCCACAGTATAATTGTCTAAAGACTGCCACATACAATAAACCATGTTATGAATTATCCAAATCTCAAAAGCACAATTAAATTTGAAATCTGTATTAGTTTGCTAGGACTATCACAACAAATTATCACGATTAGGTGGCTTAAACAACAGAAGTTTATTTCCTCACAATTTTGGGGGTATAAGTTCTAAGATCAAGGTGTCAGCTTTTCTTCTTATCAATAGCTATATTTTCTCTAAGTCTTCACATGATCTTTCCTCTGTCTGTGCCTGTGTCTGTGTTCTAATCTCTTTTTATAAGGACACCAGTTGCATTGAATGAGGATTCATCCTAATGACTTTTTAACTTATCTCTTTAAAGTTTTCACACAGGAATTTTTTTTATTTTTTTATTTTTTAGTTGTTTTCTCGCTCTGTGACCTAGGTTGGAGTGCAGTGAAATGCTCACAGCCACTGCAACCTTGACCTGCTGGGCTCAGGCGATCCTTCCACCTGAGTCTTTCAAGTAGCTGAAACCACAGACATGTGCCACCATACCCAACTAATTTAAATTTTTTTTTTATTATAAAGATGAGGTCTTGCCAAGTTGCCCCAGTTGGTCTAAAAACTCTGGACTCAGGCAATTCTCTCACCTCAGCCTCCCAAAGCGTTTTGGTTACAGGCATGAGCCATCGCACCTGGCCTCCACACAGGAAACAATTAAAAGTATGAACCTCAGCTCCTTGATCTCACCAGAAGAGGCAATAGTGCTCCATCACCCATGAATGTTGATATGGCAAAATAGGATGGATTTCCGGTTTCTACATGTCATGTAACTATTGGAGAACAATCTCAATCACATTAGGAGAGTGGCTTCCCTCATCGAACAACTTTTACCAACTCAGTTAAAGGCCAAGGTCTCACATCCAGAGTTTGATACCTGGCACAATTAGACCCTGTCCTTTGGTGCAGGGTATAAGGCAATAGAGAGCCTCCAATCCTGATATGACTCCAAGTTCATAAGCTTTTCCCAATAAAAGTGGCATAAAAGCTTAGTAGGTAAGTTCAATAAAAATCTATTAAATTAGATCTTAATAATTGGGGTTATAAACCATGTTCATGGATGGAAAGACTCAATATCATAGGAATATCAATTATCCCCAAATTAACCAACAAGTTAATGCAACTTTATTAAAAATCTTAGCTTGGTTACTCAGAGTACTTGATAAACTGATTTATATAGGGGAGCAAAGGATCAATAGTAGTTAACACAATATTGAGGAAGAATAAGGAAGGGCAAATGTAATACTCTATAAGATATCAAAATCTATTTTAAAAATATGTATTTGTACTTATAAAATAAAAATTATTAAAATTTAAAACACCCTTTATCAAAGGAAATCATGATTAAAATAAAAATCAAGTTATTAAATGGAAATCTAATTCTTCCTAGTTTTGCTACCCACAAAGTTGACTTTGCCCCAAAAATGGAATTCTTTCTTGTCTGGTGTCACAAACCCAATATACAAAACCTAAAGCTGGTGTCAAACTGTGCAGGCTTTAATATTATGGTCATAAAATGGAGAAGCAGGAATATAGTCCACAACTCAATTTCTCATAGGGTGGGAGATGAGGGGATAAAAATATAGAGTTTCTTAGATAAGGTTGTTGGACTTTAACAGCAAGGGGAGGAATATTTATATCTTTTCTGAGAATAAGCAGACATTTCTCAGAATTCAGATCACATCATTTTTCTCTCCTTTTTTGGGGTCTGATATTTCCCATCATGGTTGCTGAGATGTATGTCATTTTGCATGTAAAGCTTATTATAACACTGTTTGAGGTTCTTCAAAGGTTGGGTGGACTGTCATCTTTAATATTACCAATTTAACCCATTTGATCAAGAGGGGAGCTTCTGTCTGCAGGTCTTTCTGTTTCTTCAAGATAAGCAAGGTTGGTTTGAGGTAGAAATTTAGGTATGTCTTACACTGGGTAACAGTTTTACTAGCTACAGTTACTATTCCCAACCCAGCAACCACAATATATTTGTATAACATAATTAATAACAGATCTCTGTATTCAAAGCTCTCTTACGGTTTCCTACATTACTAAGAATGAAAGCCAGTCTGTCCTGTAATATATATTCCTACATGACCTGATCTCTTCTGTGTTTCTGACCGAAATAACTCTCCATTTTTCACTATACTTTATGTACTCACTACCTTGCTTTTTCTCAAACATACAAAGCCCACAGAAGCTATTGCTCTCTCTGTTATTCTTGACTCAATCACTCCTCTTCTGCGTATCAACATTGCTCAATCCCTCATTTTCTTCAAGTTTCTGCTCTAATATCTTCTATTCACCAAGATCTTTCCTGATCATTTTCTAAAAATATAGCAGCCTTCTCTTCCTCAGTAATTCTTGTTTTAGCTTGTATATATTTAAGGTTTGCAATGTGATGATTGAATATACATATACATTGTGAAAGTATTATGACTATCAAAATAATTAACATATATTTTACCCCACATAATTATTATTTTTTTGTAGGTGTGATGAGGAAATGTAAGAGCTACTCTGTTAGCAAATTTCAAGTTTTCACTGTATCATTATTAACAATAGCCACCATAAGTTACACTAGATCTCTAGAACTTACTTACATTTACATAACTAAAAGTTTGTATCCTTTGACCATTGCAATCTTATTTTCTATTTCCCCCAGTCCCACCTGGCCACCTTTTTACTCTCTGGTACTATGAATTTGACTATTTTTGATTCTACAAATTACTAAGATCACATGGTATTTATTATTTTGTATCTGGTTTATTTCACTTAGCATAATGTCCTTCAGAGCCACTCGTGTTGCTGCAAGTGGCAGGATTTCCTTCTTTTATAAAGCTGATAAAACTTCATTGTATGTATATACCACATTTTCTTTATCTATGTATCTATAAATAGACATTGAAGTTCTTTGATTTGTCCTATAATTTTTTTTTTTTTTTTTACTTTTTCTTTGACCTATTTGTTGTTCAGTAATATATTGTTTAATTTCCACATCTTTGTTAATTTTTCCACTTTCTTCCTGCTGTTGATTTTCAGTTTCATACAGTTGTGGTCAGAAACATAGTTGATGTGACTTTAATGTTCTGAAACTGTTCAGACTTGTTTTGTGGCCTAACATGTGACCTATCCCGGAAAATTTTCTGTGTGCCCCTGAGAAAAATGTATGTTCTGCTGCTGTTAGATGGAATGTTCTATATATGTTTGAATGTCCATTTGATCTATAGTGTTGTCCAAGTCTGTTTTGCTTTGTTTTTAATTATCTATATGGAAAATCTATCCAATCTTGAAAGTGGAATATTAAAGTTTCCTGGTATTTTTGTATTGCCGTCTATGTCTATTCAGTTCTGTTCTTGTTTGCTTTATATATTTAGGTACTCCAGTGTTGGATACATATATATTTACAATTGCTATACCTCTGATGAATTGATTCCTTTATCATTGTAAAATTACCTTATTTGTCTCTTGTGACAGTTTTCGCCTGAAAGTCTATTTTGTCTGATATAATTATAGTCCTTTCCTCTGTCTTTTGGCTCCTGCCTTAGTTTGTTTGTGTTGCTATAAAGGAGTGCCTGAGGCTGGGTCCTTTATAAAGAAAAGAGGTTTATTTGGCTTGCAGTTCTTAAGGCTGTTCAAGAAGCAAGAATCCACTTCCTAAGGGGTTTAGACCGCTTCCACTCATGGCAGAAGGTAAAGGGGAGCCAGCATGTGTAAAAGTCACAAGGCAAGAGAGCAGAAGCAAGACAGTAAAGGTGGTGACAGGTTTTTCTCAATGAACTAAAAATTGAGCTACCATGTGATCCAGCAATCCCACTTCAGGGGCTATGTCCAGAGGAACATAAATTTCTCTACCAAAAGGACACCTGCACACATATGTTCACTGCGGCACTATTCACAATAGCAGAAACATGGAACCAACGCAGATGCCCACCAAAGTGGACTAGATAAAGAACATGCAGTGCATGTATAAGATGGAATATTACACAACTATAAAGAAGAACAAAATCATGTCCTTTGCAGCCACACAGTTGCAGCTGGAGACCATCATTCTCAAGTGTACTATCACAGAATAAAAAAACTGAATACCTCATGTTCTCACTCATAACTGGGCCCTGGTAGCTGGACAGATGAGCACAGAGGTGGGAACCATAGACGCTGGACACTGCTGAAGGAAGCGGGGAGGAGGGACTAGTGCACACAACCACACACTGGGTACTGGGAGGGAGAAGTCCAAACCTCACTTTCCCACTCCTTACTTTTGTAGCAAATCCTCACAAGTACCCCGCAACTAAAATGAAAGAAATACATTGAAATGGGCAAAAAAAAAAAAAAAAGAATTCATTGCCAAACTCAAGTTCGCATACACTTTCTTTTTTCTAGAAGTTTTATAGTTCTGGGTTTTCCACTTGTGTTTGTGATCTGTTCATATTTTGAGTTAATATGTTTAAGGTGTTAAGTCGAGGTCAGTGTTCACATTTTTTGGCAGATGAGTTTCCAAGTGTTCGAACACCGCATGTTGAACTGTGATTTTGTCTCCCTCTTGCTCAAAAAATTTCAGTAGTTTCCCTGTTGCACTTAGAATAGAATCCAAACTCGTTTGGTATGGTCTGTACTGCTCTCATGCCTGCCTGTCTCGGAGACCTCATTTAGTGCTGTACTCTCTCTTATCTATCAGACTCCAACCACCCTGGCTTCTCCTCTTTTCTGTGAATTCGCAGAGCTCGTTTCCATCACGGAGCTTCTGCTCATGTTTGCATCTTCGACCAGAAATACTTTTTCGTTATATTGACCAGTGGCTGGCTCCTCCTGGTTTCCATAAGTCCACTTTGTATTCTTTTCCTGGTGTTGTGCTCTTTTCCTCTATCATGTTTATTATCATTTGCAATTTTGTAGTTATGTTGGGACTAATCGTTCATTGTCTGGGTTCCCTCTCTGCCTTCTCCCTCCTGCTGTCACTATCCACTTTGCCCTGAGATCACAAAGACTGAGTTTGCTCTCCTAGAAAATCAAAGCTTCAGGAGAATGGGCTCTAAATTGCATTCAACTTGTGTTTCCCTCAGTACAGAAACTGGCTCATTTTATTCAGTTAACTCATTTCCGATTTCTAAAATATGGTCATGTATTTAGCCATGTGTCTATCTTCCCCTGGAAACTAATGGAGCTGATTTGCAGAACAAAAAAGAAAAAAACAGGGCCAAATTTAAAGTTATATCTCATTTACACAGGCTATCAGTGTTTTATAAGCAGCAAAGACATAAAACTTCTTTTTAACATATGCTGGGACTTGACTGGTTTCTGTTGCTTTATTTATCTAACTGACTCAATAATAGTCCTGTAAAAGTGACAGAGAAAGCATATACGATGGCATCTTAGAGGGATGACGGAGTGGGTTCTAAAGCAGAGACTGAGATGTCAAAGAAAACATGGGCTGTTTGGCAAAACCTTACCATGAATGTATGTATCTAGGCCAGGCCCTCCGAAGCTACTTACTGTCTTTAAAAAACGTTGGTCCTGTTCTGTTTTATGATGTAAAGATGTTGTGTGTGCGTTTCCTTTTATTGAAGTGAAAGCAAATCATTTGGTTTTAACAAGGATGAACATTAATTCATAAAATAGTTTTCAGACCGGAAAAAGATCTGATAATAGATTTAAATATGAAATTAATGAAGTATGAAAGTCAGCACAGTACCTGATGCATTATAAAAATCAAATCTGAACCGTCCTTTCCAGTACCTCAGAGACTCTGTTCTCTGAGTGGGAGCTGAATCCCTTTAGGGCACCCTGTCTTCTGCTGGAAGACTGAGCCGTAAAGGCTTGTTAGTTCGCAGGAACAGAGCAGATTTTCTTGATATCTTACCACACGGTGCTGTTCTTAGTATGGTTTCTTGTCTGATTTATGAATTTCTTCTGGAATGAGTTTGCCACAAATATATGATGGGGAACGGTGTAGCCTTGACATTCATTTTGCCTATGAATGTCTGTAGTGTTAGCAGCTGGCATTCAGGCTGGGGTCCGGGCATGTTCCAGTGATTCACCAATCTAAACTGCATGTCACTTTCTCCACATTTGAAAAGGGAGCAGACCACAGAACACTAATGAGATTCTAAAGGGGCCTTCTCGTTTGCTTAATATCTCTACACTGCTCAGCAGAGGCCAATACCAGCAATATTCTTTTTGAGATTGTAAAACCTTGAGATTCTTCATTTGTTACTGATGGCTTACCAGATTTTCATAGCAACAGAGTTTTTGTTGGCTTGGTGTTCATATGTCTGTTTTCTCTTTTTTCTTTGACATTAGAACACTGCTTATCATAAATTACCTGCCCTTTGAGGTCCTGGGGATATCAGACCAGGATTTCTATCATGTTGATGATTTATATCTATTTTTTAAGTGTCATGAATATTGTGTCTTTCTTGTTTTTTTCATTCTGGCGAAGAAATACCACTGATTGCCATTAGATGTTTTTCCTCTTTTGATGTGTTTGTGGAAAACTGATGTTACCAAAAAAGCACATTAGAAGAGTTTAAAATGACCCTTTATAGAGTGGTGTTTTCTGTGAAATGGATAAAGTATGCTTTTCGTGGAAATGTTCCTGTTTGGACTTCATCCTTTGTAAAGCACCAAAATATATGAGGTTCAGAGCATTTGAATTATGTTCATTTTTAGTTGTGTATTAGGGTGGTTTAAAGCTAGTCTGTTGCCATACAACTAAAGCAAGAAATGGATTTTCTTAGCTGTTTGATAAAAGTAATTACCCGTCAGATAATTTTTAAAGGGACCTCATGCTCTAAATATCTGAAATTCAACATTTTGTTTTAAGTCTTCATTTTCTAATATTTAAAATAATCTGAACTAAATCATCTATATGGTGTAGGCTCAGTTATGTATCAGCCTCAGACATATTTGTCATATAGTGTCTATTTATCTCTCTTTCTATCCATTCATCCACACAAAGAATATGACTTTGAAAGCCACAAGAATCTATATCTGTGGCTTGTGCAAGAAGACAGGAAGACTGAAATGGAAGACTGTCATTGGTACATTTGGCTGTGGGCCCTAATTCACCCCCTCATGGACATCAGTCCTCTTCACACCGGCCAGGGAGCAGTGTGGGGTGTGGTGCTCAGAGCAGGGGATTAGAGAGGAGAAGGGCAAATTATTTCCCAAGCCATCTTGTTTCACTTCTGCCTATCTCCCAATCCCAGCACACACCACAGGCACACACACAGACACACACACACACCCACCCCAAACATTTTTCTTCTCCGTCCTTTTTGGCCCTGGAATAATGGGTCAGAACATTCATGCTCTTGTTGCCAGAGCTCGCGCCTAAACACTCAGGATCTTAGATGTCGAGTAGCCAACGGTGTAAGTTACTCTGCTGGAGAGGACCAGTGGATTCAAATAGCCCACTTCTTCCATCAGAATATCTGAATGAAATCTCATACTTTGTCCCTCTTACAAAAAATAACTTTTTGGTGGCTACAAACGATCTTTTAAGCCAAAAGAAAATTTCTGGAAGCAGTCACTCAGACAGTGTTTCTACAATTCAGATGCCAAAATGGTTTTTTTTTTTTTTAATGGGATATTTTTGGTCCCTTTGTAAGCAGAAAATGATATTGATCAACTCTGGGCTCATTTAGATCTTTACCAAGTGAGAATAGAATGTGTTTTTCTGCTGGTGCGCTGTCATTCATTGCCTCCTGCTGTGATGAGGGGGGGGGACAACAAGAAATAAAAACAAAAGGCATTCACCTGCTTGTGTTTCTTTCAAAATTTAAAAACTATTTTTATGCTGTGGAAAAAAATAAGAACTGCTGTTGATTGTGGCTCAGAGGCCATAGTTTGAACCCCTTACATGTTCAGTCTGTTAAGTACCTTTTCATATGAACATAATATTCTTGATTATAGGCAATGACTGTATTGTTGATTATAGTCAATTTATCAGCATTTAAAGGAGTGTTCAATTTGTCAGAAGGTAAATGTCACACAGATGGTTGATCATTCTTATGAATAGAAACGAATTTTCAGTACTTCACGTGAGTATTTTTAGTTAATGATCATTTACGATCAAATTATCTTAACAATTCATTCTCTAACTCCTCAATAATTGTGTATGTTTTCAAATTCTGTCACGAATATAACTCAAAGATTCATTCGCCAAATCTACCATTTTTTTCCCAAAACTTCTGTCTTTGAACACTGATAAAATTTAGCAAATTATAGTGGATTTAAAGGTCTTAATAACACTTGAAGATACCTAGAATATTCTGCTTGGCCACTTATCCTATTAACATTTTTTTAAACAAATGGAGATTCAGGGGGCCAAGTGCATGTTTGTCACATGGACATATCGTGTAGTGGTTGGGATTGGGTCTTGGGTGGCTCATTTCCTAGACAATGATCATTGTACCCATGTATTAACATTTAAAAGAAGGTTCCATTTGTCTGGACTCCAGTTCCTGTTGCTGCAGCTGGATTGAACAAGGGACAAGAGAGAGAAACTTGTGATGGGCAGAGAAACAAAGAAGAGCCATCGTCCACACAGCCAGGATTGCCAGCCCTTAAAATCGGGCTGGGAGGAAGCTGTGCTCCATGAGAGAAGGAGTTGAGGAGGCAAGCAGGTGTCGAAAGGTTCTAGAACTCTGAAATCCTTACTTCTTTCCACAGTCCTAAAGTCTGCTAACCCAGCATACTGCACATTTTGTGTAGAGCTTTATAAAACAGGTTTTTGGTAAATCGTTATATTTGGGGAACTTGGCAAATCGATACATTGATTATGGTTATTCAGTCCATTTGTCTTTTGGCAACTTGACTTTTGGAGAACGTACTATTAGTAAATTGACTTGGGGAGTTGGTCTGCTTCCTTCTTGAAAAGGAATGAGCTTTCCAGAAGCACAGCTAAGAAGAAGCCAGGAGTAGGTCAAGTTTGTATTCTCTGGAAAAAATGGAGAGCAAAGTCGTGTGCACAAGCTATTTGGCAGAGTTGGTAATAGCTCACAGTCACCTTCAGTTCATTCTGTGGAAGACATTCATGAGTCAACTTGTGGTATGACTATAAAGTATTGGAACTGATCTAAACATATGACCTGTTGGTTTCAAGGACATACACAGTTTGATAATAAAAACAAATGGAGGCATAGTAGACATGTGGCATGGCAGAACCAAGACATTTCTGGGGTTGAACAAAACTACAGATGTTTTTATTACTCTGATGGTGACGTAACTATTTCCCTCCCTGGTATAAGGAGTTGGCAGACTGGGTTCGTAATCTGGCTTTATCTCTTTCTTTCTCTCTCTCTGGTTTCATAATCCTGCTTTTATCTCTCTCTCTCTCTCTCTCTCTCTCTCTCTCTCTATCTCACACACACACACACACACACACACACACACACATACACACACACGTTATATATATAGCACATATATGTATGTGCTATATACCGTCTATGTTATATATATTATACGCACACACATATATGTATACACACACACACACACACACACACCTTATATGTTACTCACTTTGTGAAGCTTTATTAACATCTGGAGAGTGAGGGTGATAACAGAAAGAACGTACATCACTGAATTACTGTAGGATTCAGAAATCCCCAGTCTGCTCATCGAGAGTCTGCTTCTCAGTATATGTAAGATACCTACCACATGGTAGGAACCCAGTAAATGGTAGCGTCTCCTCTGTCAGAGGTGAGATTGGTTGTGGGTAGGACGTAAGGTTAGTTCGCAATTGCCTTGTGAGAATTGAGGGTAATGACGGAGCATTCACTTCAAGCGATTGATTTCCCGGGCAAAATTATGTCTATTGCCTTCCTGTTTTTGGATTAGGTTCCTAAAATGAACTAAATCTATCTTCGAATAA